>JACGWL010000010.1:14415024-14567524 GCA_034509725.1 Sesamum angolense
GATTTCCCGAAGGACATCCTTTCTTTGTCTTTCCAGAGTCTGGAAATATTCCCTGTTGTCATTGTAACTCGAACTTTCGTTCGGTTCCATTTTCTCTTAAGAGTCTCCTCCGTTAGTGAGAAATAATAGTTATATGCAATATAACAATATATTCTTCAATAAACCTAGGCTCTGATACCATTCTGAGCGAGCATGATTGATGCAGATTTTCTGTCATAAACAGTACGTGAGATGCAGGACTCGGTCGTTCCAATAACTATTCAGTTATCTTAAGGGAACAGTCGAGGGGATTCTCGATATACTTTGCTTATGGAGAAAATACAAAATTTGGCAATAAATTAAACAATGGACTAAAATTCCTAGTAAAGGGGGTAAGATTGGTTTTCTGAAGACTAAATTTAAGTGATTTGGGAAGTTAATGGACTAAATTTAAAATAAGCAAACTTAATGGACTGAAATTAATGTCAGGCAAACTTAAAGGACCAAACGAATCTTTTTCCCTAAATGTAATGGCAGAAACATTTGCACAAGGTATGGCGGAAACATCTTCTGAACCGGTTATGCCAAACAGAACTACTCAGCCGATATTTTACCGCTATATACCATTTTTTGAACAAATATTCTCGGAGATACATGCAGATTATGTTGATGTCCCAAATTTGAGGTATGCAAAATTTTATAATAAATATGAAAGCAGGTTTGATGTGGGAATGCTTTTCAAAACAAAAAAAAAGAGTTAATAGAAGCGGTGCAAGATCACTCCATACGGCATGCACGTTGCAAGTATTATATAACTGAGAGTTCACGGACTAAGTGGAGAGTGCTCTGCAAGCACAACACAGAAGGTCTATATATATATATATATATATATATATATTATATATATATATATATATATATTATATATATATTTTTAATATGTTGCGTCTTACAAGCATACATCATTACTTAATTGATGGATTTTTTTTGCAGATATGTGTGTAGATAGGAGCTTTGAGGTGGTTACAAATAAAAGATTAGACGTTGGGCAATAACCGTGTATGGGGGGACACATACATGTGTTCTGAATAATATGTCCCTCTCACACGGTAATATAAACAAAGCTTATATTGCTTCATTTCATTTAGGACACGTGGAATGCAACCCTTCCTATGGAATAAAACATGTCATTCAGAATGTGAAGGACCAAACAGGGTATGATATACCATACCAAAAGGCATGGTACAGTTTGAAAATGGCACGTGAAATTATTTATGGCACGTAGGAGAGCTCAGTTCGAAAGCTACCTAAATATTTGAGAGTTATCAAAAAATATAATCTAGGAACTATTGTTGAATGGGAACACAAAGCCTTCCATCAGTTAACTGGTTCTTATGTGCTGGGATACGTCTTCTGGGCTTTCAAACTGTGTATTGAAGGGTTCCACTTCTGTCGAAAAATTATTAGTGTAGATGAAATCCATTTATACACAAAATATATGCACAAAATGTTGATTGCAGCTGTCATGGATGGGAATGAACAGGTACTGCCTCTCGCATTTGCAATAGTCGATGAAGAAACTTATCCATCTTGGAAGTGGTTTCTTCAGCAATTGAGCCGACATGTTACAAGAGGGCGACGTGGGATGTGCCTTATTTCTGACAGTCATGCCGGAATCATTAAAGCAGTTCGTGAAGGTTCGGACTTTGTGTCACCACATGGAGTGCACCGGTATTGCTTGAGACATGTGTGTTCCAATTTTTATAGTTATTTTAAAGATGTGGTATTGAAGGATCTTTGTTGGCAAGCTGGCTCATAATATCAACTAAGAAAGTTCAATTGCATTATGGAAGAGATAAAGAAGTAAAAAGTAGAAGCATTTGTATTCTTAGACCAGATTAATAAGGAAAAATGGATAGCTTCTCATGATGGTGGATGGCGATGCGGTATTTTGACACCAACATGTCAGAATGCATCAATGGAGTTCTGAAGGGGGCTCGCCGCCTGCCGGTAAGTGCACTAGTTGAAATTACTTTAGGACGTACTGTCCATTATTTTCGTGTGCGGGCGGAGAAGGGTCATAGAATGTTACAAAACAACCAACTGTGGATGGATTTCGCATGCAAGATGTTCATATTTTGGCAACAAAAAGTTGTTGAGCATAAGGTCACGAAATACAGTCACTCTCAACAGTTCGCGTCGGTCATTACAAGGCGCTAGAATGGACATGGGATCAACACCCATGTTGTCAAAATTGCCAATCGAGAATGCTCATGCGTCAAGTGGAATCAATTTGGCATCCCTTGTTCTCATGCTCAAAAAGTATGCGGTGCATACAATATTAGTGTTGCATCAATGGTTAAGGATTATTATGATCTGATAGCTTACAACAACACCTATTCTAAGCATTTTGAACCTGTGCAGTCGGAAGATTATTGGGATGACCCGAATTTTCAGTTGGTCTACGACCCTACTATCCCTATTTCCACACCTCCTGGTCGAAACCTAACAATACGTATTCATAATGAGATGGATTGGCGGCAAACGCAAGAAAGCAAGAAGCCCAACAACAAGGAGATTCTTCAATATAAGAAAATATGTCAGAGCAGGGTTGTCCATAATACATGTATTTTTAATTAATACAATTTTTAACATTATAATTTATTGTGATTATTTAAATTTGTAATAATGCAACATATATAAATATAATTAATACGTAAAATATAAATTAATACAAATTTATATTTGTTTTTAATTAATATAATTTAAATACGTAAAATATAAATTATTATATTAAATATAATTAATATATAAATATAATTTTAAAAAAACATCGAGTCGCGGTCTGATGGGATTCGCGACACTGAGTCGTGGTTACAGTACGCGACTCGAACAAAACAAAATTTAAAAAATTAAAATTCAGCTCGAGTCACAGTTTCAAACAGTGACTCGACAAAAATAAATAAATAAAATTGTCGAGTCGCAGTTTGAAACTACGACTTGTCATAAAATCGTTAATGTAATTAAAAATATATTTTTTTGTAATTTTTCTTTTTTTAATTATAAAAAAAAAATAATTAACTCTTTGCTCATGATACAAGGTAGTCCTAGTGAACAATATGCCCTATTGTGGGATTATGCAGATGAGATCCAGGGTCTACTGTTATATTGGAAATTCTACAAGAATATGGGCAGAATATCTTTGGCAGGTTTTATGTGTGTTTTGAGGCATTAAGACTTAACGTCTTGGTTGGATGTAGACCTCTTGTATGTGTGGATGTGTGTCATTTGAAGGGACCATGAGGGGGGTTTTGTTGCCTGTTGTTGCAATTGACGCTAATAACAATTTCTTCCCCATTTATCTTGTGGTTAGGCAAGCGAATAAGGTCACATGGAAATAATTTTTGACTTTGGTTAATATGGATATATATAAAAAAATGATTCTCATTTCACTTTCATTTCAAATAAACAAAAGGGGTTGGTTGGTGCACTGCAATGCTGAATTATAAATTTTGTGTTCGACACTTGCATTCAAATTTCAAGAATCATGGGTTTAGGGGACTTGCATTAAAAAATGTGTTGTGGAAAGCAACAAAAGCAACAACAGTTAATGGTTTTTACTAGGGTCATGGAAGAAATGAATAAGTTGGATGAATGGGCCCTTGCATAATTTAATGATAAGCATCCCAAAGAGTGGAGTAGTCATACTTCTCTTATTATCCAAGGTGTGATATTTTACTCAACAATGCTTGTACGAGTTTTTATAGAAATATTAAGGAAGCAAGAGATAAACCAATTTCATCATTGCTTGAATGGATAATGGAGGCTTATGCAAAGGACTCCAACAAATAGAGACAAAGCAAAGAAAAGAAAAGAGTTTTATGTCCAAAGATTCAAAAAATAATTGATAACATTGAAAAACTTGGAAATTACATACCGATAAAATCTGATGACAAGCATTACCAAATTTCATGCTTTGATGACTCTCAATATTGTGTGGATTTGGAGAATGCAACTTGTAGGTGTAGAAAAAGGGACTTGAATGGAATACCTTGTAAACATATTGTTAGTAAGACTAAGAAAAATAGGAAGAATGAACATGATTAGCCTGTCACAAAGAAAGAGAAAAGAACACCATGTCTAACTATCAAAGAAAGAGCAAACAAAATCAAGAGACAACAAACAACTGTCAAGCGTGGCAAGTGCACATTCAAGGATACAATGACAGGGGATATACCACAAAAGCAACTAAAATGAGCAAACAAACATACAAATGCAAATGATTCAAGTTCTTTTTAAATTGATTAATGCTTTATTTAATTGCTTAATGTTGAATACTTGTTATTACTTTTTCTGTCAGGTGAGCAAGGAAAAGAGTCTACCACAAATGGGGAATCCAAGTGAATCTGCCCCACCAACCCCACAAAAATGAATGTATAATGTTGTGTTTTATTGTCAACTAGTTTTTCATGGTTGATTAAACTATTTTTTATTAAACTGGGTCAAAAAGAAAATGAAAAACATGTGCTAGAAGAACCCCAAGTGTAATGCATAGGAAACAAAAAATAAAAGTGTTTGAGATGTGGATGATAGTAATATCTTGATTTTCTATATTTTTTTCTTTATTATTCAATATTCTTTGCAAGGATAAATTCCACTTCCCCAACCCTTGCTTTTAAGAATCTCTCAAAGCTACAAAAATTATACCAACCATGTTTGAGCAATTCAAACAATGCCAAAATAGGGTCAAGATAAGGGAGTCGACACCATTTGTTGAGGGTGAAAGATCATCCAAAAAAGGGAGAAGTCGCGTGACACTAATCTATCGTGAAGGGAGAAAAAGTTTGTAAACATGTCAAATCTAAATCAAGCAATCAGCTAAGTTCAACAGAAGAAAAAATATGAGGAAAAAACTTTAAGAACGTTACCTATAAATCTCGACAAAATTCGAATCTTCTTCCCGGTTTTTATTAGTCCAAGAAGTTCTCACCATTGCCCTCTTTCATAGTAGCAAAAAAGTGATCATTCTCTCTAGAGTGTCTCACCATAGATTCGTACCTTAACAATTTTCCTCAACTTTCTGCAAGGCTGGCTCCGATTAATCAAGGCTTCTATTACTGCTCAACAATTCTACCATTTAGTTTTGTGGATTTGAGTGAGTTTTGGCCGTTTTTTGAACCTCTCCCATCGGTAAGTGGTTCTTGTTTGTCCTGTCTGTCGGAATCCTCTTTGTGACCGCATTGCAACAGATCTTTGGCTCTTGCTTGCTTGAAGCCCTTCTAAACGTTCCAATTCATTTGCTGCTGACAGGATTTCTTCATTCTCCGATCGTTTTCCAACTGATTGGATTTTGGTGAAGTTTTTCCATTTTGGTAGCATCAACTGAAATGTTGCTGCCCAAACTACACTTTCCTTTCCAGCATTGGCACCCTGCACACTATACCTACAGCTTGATCAAACCTTGTTTGACTTGCTACACTTGTCACTTTCAAGCATCCTGTCATCCTTCCTGCCCCTTTCCTCTTTTGTGCTCTAGCAAGCTGCCACACTACTGCGGTTGTCGGATTTTTCTCTACTACCTTAGCAAGCTCCCACCATGGCTAAGGCTAAGAAAAACAAACATTCAGTTGAAGCAATTGGTCGTTCCATCAGGGCATCCGCCCAGCCTATCACAACCCTAGTTTTCGACAAGGCAACATCCCAATTTACTGATGAGGCCAAGGTTGGTTCACCTAACTTCCCTGGCTTTATTTCTGAAGCCCAATGTATGAAGAAGACTTATTTTGCGGGTCTGTTAAAAACAACCGCAAGCTCAACGATGTGACTAAGCTTAAGAAATTCGCTGTCAATGATGAAACTCTCAAGCTTAGGTCAAACGATTTTATTGATGTTCAAATTAAAATGGGATATTGCTTTGTTGGTTACATTGCGGACAAGTTTCCGGGGATCAAAACTATTCGTGCATTGGCTCAATCATAGGGGTCTCTTTCCAACAACACGATATTAGGTGGCTCATCTTCAGATTTGCAAGAGATGAAAACAAGCAGCGTATCTTAGCCGGCGGCCCCTACTTTGTTTTTAAATGACCCCTACTACTTAAAATCATGCCGGACTATTTTGAGTTCAAGGAGAATGATATTAGCTTAACTCTGATTTGGGCCCTCCTTCCATCCGTCCCACTTGAATGCTGGCATCCTAACGCACTTGGCAAGATTGGATCTAGATTGGGCACACCAATTGCCATGGATTCACTAACAATGAAGATGGAGCGAGTTTCTTATGCCCGTATCTTGATCGAAGTTGATGCATCAAAGACACTTGTGGACCAAGTGGAGTTCATTCTATCTAATAGTGTGACTAAAAAGTAGCCGGTCATCTATGAGTTCACACCTAAGTTTGCACAAAATGCAAACACTTGGGTCACTTGAACAATTCCTGCCAAAGCCTACAGCGCAAGTCGTTGTTTCTACAACACCTCCTGCCGCAACCATTAAGCCGATTGCTATGAAGAAGGCGCAGTCTGCCTAGTGGACCCTGGTGCAACGATGACAGAAGAGTGATCAAAAGCACTAAAACAATGCCCCACAATGCAAAACTCCCAAGCCAACAATGGATATGCAGCAGCCGGACATTCCAACAGTTGGCAAAGATGAATAGAGACAGCCTGGACCGTCTAGGCCACAACCGAGCATGAATGGGCAAGAGCAACCCATGCAGAAGTCCCTCCGACAGGCTGCAACAGAGGCACATTCATCGATAGGCTCGTCAGGTTCCTCCAAGGAGCTGGATTCCCTGACATCAACTTAACATTTCATGCTGGGGACTGGGACAGTCATCATAGATCTGAATGTCCTTAAATTGAAGCAGAAGCTGGGAGGGGAAACCCCTTCTAAATCCTCATGAAAATTGGGTTCTGGAATGTTGGAGGCTTTCACCGGCCTCACAAACATAATGGGGTGGCCCACCTTATAAAAAATAATCAGCTTTGCCTCTTGGGCATTTTGAAGATGAAACTTGTAACACCGGCTATTCCAACTCAATCGATCATTCCCCCGGATGGTGCCAACTATCATTTTCACACTATCATTGGGACATATTCTTGTTATTTGAAATCCTGTAGTTATTGACCTTCTTCTGGGAGACATTTCGCCACAAGTGATCCATTATCGAGTTACGAATAAGTCCTCTCAACTCTCCTTTTATATTTATTTACTTATAGCTTTTATTCTATACTGAGCAGAAGGAACATGTGAGAGAAAATTTTGGAACTGAGAAAATCGTTGAGTATGTCGTGGCTAATGCTAGGTGATTTCAACTGTGTGATATCTCTTGCGAGGAAGCAACTTTGGGCAACTTCGTATGAACTCAAGGACTTTGCTGATTGTTGCCTTACATTTGGACTACATGATGTTCCCACAGTGTGCTGCTACTACACTTGGTATTCCAATAACGATAGTAACCCTGTTTGATGCAAGCTTGATCAGTCTTTTTTTAACAATGAAATTCCCGAGGCCGGATTGCATTGTGGTGCCCATTTTAGCCCACCAAGATGCCTCTCTGACCACCCTCCGAGTATTGTCTCTATCATCGATAATCCCACCCCCAAACCCAAACTATTTCAACTTTTCAATATATGGGCAGATCACTCGGACTTCATTGCAATCGTTGAAGATGGATTTAGCTTGAATGTGGAGGACCTCAATTTAGACTTTAAAAAAAATTCAAGGCACTCAAAAGTACTCTCAAAGCATTCAACAACTTGCACTTCAGCCATATTTCCGTGATGGCTAAGGAGGTGAATCTTCCCTTGCAAGATGCAAAGCTCCAGCTTGAATCAAACCCTGGGAATGTAGCTATTTGGGACATATTGGAGGACCTTAGGATGAAAGTCGTCTTCCTTGCTGAAGCAGAAAAGCACTTTTTCTACCAAAAAGCAAAAATCAATTTCTTAAAAATGGGGGACCAAAACACTAAGGTTTTCCACGACATGGTGAAGAGAGAATGCAGCCAGGGACTCCATCATAGCAATCATTAAAAGTGATGGTTCCAATATAAATTCTGTTGCGGATATTGCCCAATAATTCATTGTCTTCTATATCTCACTCTTAGGTATTGAGGTTCAAACCCTACTGGTTGACGATGATGTGCTTGAATGGGGCCCCAAACTCTCTTCTGAGCATGTCTTGAAGCTTTGTAGGTTAGTCACATCGTCAGAGGTCAAACAAACTATTTTTCAGATTAACAACACCAAGGCACCTAGGCCAGACGGGTATTCATCATGCTTCTTCAAGAAAACATGGAACGTTGTGGGATACCAAGTCTGCAAAGGAGTGATGAATATTTTTAGGAGTGGGCTGATACTACGGCAGCTCAACCATACTATTATTGCCCTTGTGCCCAAATTTGAGCAATCTCCTTCAGTCGCGGACTACCGACCTATTTCGTGTTGCAATGTGATCTACGAAGCCATAAAAAAAATAATTGCAGGCCAGTTTTCCTCTGCCTTAGACACCTCATTAAACATAGCCAAGCAGCTTTTGTTGAGGGTTGAAGCATTACCGACAATATTTTCTTGGCTCAAGAATTGCCTGACAATACTCGAGGAAGCGAATTTTACCTCGATGTACTATTAACGTCGACCTATGCAAAGTTTTTTACTCAGTTTCATGGATTTTTCTCTCCCGGGTCCTCCACGGATATGGCTTTCCTCCACTATTTATTTCATGGATTATGAGATGTGCTTCAACCACTTTCTTCTCAGTGGCTTTGAACGGCTCTCTACACAGATTTTTTCAATGCAAGAAAGGCTTATAGTAAGGAGACCCGATATCGCCGACCCTTTTTTTTTTTGAATAGAGCTTTTTTCATGATTGATCAAGAGGAAAACATCGAACTCCGACTTCAACTCCACCTGAAATGTGAGAAGTTGAAGATCACCCGCCTCCTCTTTGCCGATGATCTCATGATCTTCTCTCGAGGTGACCTTCCATCTTCTCACATCTTGATGGAATATTTCCAAAAGTTTAGGGATATTTCTGGTCTTACCTTCAATACTTCCAAATCGAGCATCTTTACTACAAGTATTCAAAATAATGAGCTTGATAGCATCCTTAAGACAGAGTTTGCTAGATGAGAGAAGTGTCCGGTACCTTGGCATTCCCCTTGCGGCTAAGTGGCTCTTGGTCATTGACTTCTCACCACTTGTGGACCGATTGCAAATTGCATTTGCAAATAGACGATTAAGTCCCTTTCTTTTGCGGACCAGTTGGAACTTATCCGTTTAGTTATACAAGGTGTGGAGTGCTTCTGGCTCCAAGTCTTCCCACTTCCAGTGGTGGTCATTGAGAAGATCCACCGACTTTGCAAGATTTTTCTCTGGAACTCTAAGAGAGCACCAATTACTTGGGAGGAAATTTGCTATCCTAAGGAAGAGGGTGACTAGGTATCCGACATATCCAATCCTGGAATGTGGTCCTGCTTGCTCGAGTTTTGTGGAACATACATCGTAAGGCAGACACAATGTGGGTAAAATGGATCAATGAGGTCTACCTTAGAGGTGTTTTACTTTGGGACTGACAACCAAAGAAGGGTGACTCTCAACTCCTTTGAAGACTTGCCTACATCCAAAATAGAGTCGTCACTGCATTCGGCTCATCAGAGGCAGCAAACCAGCACATGGCAGAATGGTCTAACATTAAGAGACTCAAGATATTCAAAGGCTGAGTACTTCAGGCAGAAAACCTACAATCTGGAAGGCATTTATCTCGCCGAAGTACTCATTCATCTTGTGGCTTGGACTATGGGAAAGACTGGCTACACGTGATCGACTTGTTTTCTACAAGAGGAAACATTATGCTTGTTGTGCATCAACACTGATGAATCGGCCAAACATCTTTTCTTTGAGTGCATTTTCAGTGATTTTGTTTGGTCACATATTCGATAGTGGCTTGACATCAGCCAACGTATGTCAACCCTCCTTAGTGCGGCCAAGTGGCTCAAGAAAGGAAAGATTGACTCCTCTGTGTAGAATAAAGCGCAACATCTCGCTTTGGCATGTACCGTCAACAGCTTTTGGAGGCATCGCAACGAAATCATTTTTCAAAGCATAATACCAAATCCTAAGGGCCTTGTAAATTCTATTAAAATTACATTGTATAAGCTTTTTAGCACTCTTTCCACATGGATTGATCACACCTTAATTGAAAACATGGGATTTATTGTCACTCTCCGAGTATGCCCTGAGTAGCTTGTAAATATTTTTGGATTAATGTAACTTACATTTCACCATAACATTTCCTATTCAACTATCTGCGCCTGCCTTTATACAGTTAGATACAAAATTATCTATTTTTTGAAACAGGAATTAAAGTGGTAGATCCTACAGTGGTTTACGGTAGTTTTTTGGCTTTAGAAAAAAATAGGGATCCTTCCATGGAAGATATCTTCAGTCGATTTTGAAAAAATGGAGATAAAATGGATTTTGTTAGTTAGCAAAAGAGTTTTGGAGGAACGAGGAGGTTTCTTCCTTCCAAAACATGTTCTACATGGCTTCCAAATCATGTCTAAGGCAACATAATATTAAAATTCCCAAAAAATTATACAACTCAGCTTCCGTGTCACCTTTTCCGGCCAAAAATACAAATTTCCGACCACCAGAGGAATATTTGTCATCATTTTGCAAGCTTATAGGATTAATTAGTTAATGGGCATATTTACAGGACTAAATCTAATATAGGGTAAAATTAAAGGACGAAAAAAATAATTTTTCTTAATTATTCAAATAAAAATCGATACAAAACTTTAGATTATCTACCATAAAAATTATTTTTGTCATAATGATTTAGTCACACTTGCAAAATCATAACCAACAACTATTGCATGGTTCTGGTCAATGACTATTTACTACAATTATTTATTTTCAATCATGGTAATTAACCATGATTAAATATTTATTATTTTCTAGTGCAACTTGTATTAATGCTTGATTTAGTGAAAATTGATCATAGCACTTAATACTTTTTATTGCATTGGTGAGGTTCCAGTGTAATATATATCTGATGTATGGACTACACTCTGGATAACCCAAAATGGCAGAAATATCGCAAATTATGTTGTTTTGAGTCGTACCAATTCGACTCTAACCCACACCGAACTGGAGGAGGTACAGATTCATTACCACCACTCAATTAAAGTTGTATTGATGGTTCACATATAATTATATAATTCGAGTATATCTAAAAATATGTAAGACATTTTTCGTTCCCCAAATACGATTTTTCCTACCTTAGTAGTTACCTCTAAACTACCTGACTGATCGACTTAATCATCGAAAGGCTATAACTAAAGCCTTCTAGTGTCATTCTCACTTGCAACAAACTTCGAGAAAAAAAAGAAAAAGAAAAATCACAACAATGAAGTTTCGGACTCAAGTTCTAATACATTTATAGTTATATACATGGATAATATTCCATCGAGTCTTGACGGAAGTGAACGCATCAAAACAAATTAACAATTATATTATTTCTCTATGTGTCAATGAGGCTATATTGAGTAATTGTTGTCTCAGACATTAAAAAAAAAAAATAACATTTGACTATAATTAATTGTCATAGTTAAAAATAAATAGATATAATAAATAGTCATTAATCACGACCACGCAACGATTATTGATCGCAGTCTTTATAAGTGTGGCTAAAATATTTGTTATGATTAAAAATTATGACAAAAATAATTCTTACAGTAGATTATCTAAATTTTTACATTGATTTTTATTTACTCGTAATTAATAATAATTATTTGTCACGATTTTAGATCATATCCAATTCATGGTAAATTTTGTTTGGTGCGACAAAACTTAAACAAAAATAAATCTCTTAACTAGGGTAAAAAAAACATAAAATTCAAAAAACACATACATACACACACTATAAATAGTTTTGAGGAAGCAGTTGAAATTGATACATAATAAGGACAAGATTTGGATTGAAAGAAGAATAGGAGACAGTGAGCTTTACAGTTTTTGTTGCTCGAGGAAATTAAAAGTTGAAACAATAATCATTAATTAATGTAATTGCGAACTGTCTTTCGGCTACATGTTACCAAGAAATTAAAAGCTCCTCTTCATCTCTTACATTCATCATTAATATATTATTAATTAAAATTCCACTCTTCTTTTTTTATTATTATTATTAATGTGTTGACCTTCCTAATAAAAACAAATTAATCCCTTCCCCTTCATCACACTTCCATTAATTATTTGAAGTTCAACTCTTTGACGTTATTATATATATATAGATGTAATTACACTCTATTCTCTTAAAATTTGGTATAATTATACATAAATTCTTAATAATTTTGAAAAAAAAATCTAGTACCCCTGAGGCTAATTTGCTTGCAAATTAATCTAACAAATAAATTCCTTTATTTGTCAAAATTCATTGAATTTATTGACGTTACAAAAAAAAAAATTGAATGAAATGCGATATGTATTATCGAGTGACTTATTACTAACTCATTACAGGTTAAATAATTTTTTTTCTAACTAAAAACTACCCTTATAAGTGAATATACATATATATATCTCATTCACATACATTAACATATGAAACGAAAAAAATACAATTTTCATCCTATAACTTAGGGAGCGATAAATTTAGTCCTGCACGAATTGATTTTCGAGTATTAATAGTGCAAGTTTAAAGAATTAGAAATTTAAGTCCTTTTTTTAGCTACAAAAATGGATGTGTCAGACATATGACCTCTACAAATGGGATTTTTGGCTAAATGAGACCAAAATTTTTAGTTTTTATAAGTTATAGAATTAAATTATAAAAATCAATTTTTGTATAATTAAAACTTTTACCCCTAAATTACATAATGAAAATTACAATTTTTCGTAAAAAATATACACCAAAATGTAAAATTCAAGAACATGGGCATGCATTTCATGGGGGCAAAAGTACAAACAAATTAAGCAACATAGGAATTTGTTGTTGTATATATATATATAGCTTGGTGAATTGAGTTCCACCTAATTAAAATGTTCAGAAATTTTATAAGGAAACAAATATTAAGAGTTAGGAAATTACAACCAAAAAATGAGGTGCACAAAAAATATAAATAACACATGTAGTAGCTAAGATTATATATTATGATTTTTTGAGGTCATGGGTTTGAGTCAGATCAGACGTTTGAGTATTTGTCTCACTTTATGTATTTATTTTAATTTTTGTTTCATAATTCTTAATTTTAATAAATTTAATTAAATTGATGTAGCGCTCAGTTGTTCAATTTACTCAAATATTGATGCAAAATATAATTACTGCTTCTATTTAAAAAAAAATGCATACTGACCAATAATAAATGACAAATATCTAAATAAACCATATGTTAATTTATAATTCTACATAGATAATTCAAATTATTGTCCTTACATAAACTTATAAGTAGGCCCAGAATTGTACCCATGCGTATACCTTCTAAATTTTACAATCAGTAACATTACTTACATTAATATTCATGATGGAAACATTTTTCTTCTCAAATTTGCTGATTATAGGGTTCTTTTAACTTTGCATGTACAAATATATACACCAACTTAGGTTTTAATTGCATTTTCAATCCTATAATTATGGCTTCATTTTGATTTTATAATTTACTAGAATAGCAATTTAGTCACGTATATTTTTAATTTTCAAATTTTCAGAATAAAATGGTAGGAATTTACAAAGTTGCCCGAGATGTGATGCCACGTTCCGACCAATTTTATCCTTAAATAACATAAATTAAAAATATACAGAACTAAATTGCTGTTGTAGTGGCCGAAATACCAAAAAATGTATTTAAACCCACCAACTTATATAAAATCCACATATCATTTGTATTAGTATATATAGTTAAAAAAATATATTATACATATAAGATACTTTAATTAATTTTGGAAAATATTTTATTAATTAATATGCTCCATGTATATAATATATATATATATATATATATTATAAATAAAAATCATTTGAATATTTAAAAATAGTATTTTACACGCATAGTAGGTATATAAAAACACTAGAAAAAAAATAATTTTCTGAAATGGCCAATTACCTTTCATTCGTTTCTTCCCTCATTTATATTATTTTACTCAATTACAAGGAAATTATATTTTTGGTCCTGTAACTTTAGGTCATTAGCACTTTTAGTCCTGCAATTTACTCAATTTACAAATTTAGTCCTTTTTTAACGAATTTTTCAACACATTACCAAATTATAATTTTTGTTAGCCAAGTCATTTTCTAAGAAAAACTATTAGAGTGCCAAGTCATTAAATTTATCGAAAATCTCAATTTAATTAGTATATCGGAATGGCTGGCGTTGTAGATTTTTTTGCCCAATTAAATTGATTAAATAACTAAAAATGCTATAACTTTTAAAATTATAAAAATATATTATAAATTTTAATTTGAACAGAATTAAAATTACAAACATTTCTAACTTATAAAACTAAAAATTGCATTTTTCCGTAAGAGTACTGTGGCTTGAAATGTGAAGTAAACAGAAGTAGGTAGCCCTATGTTTGGCAACACAAACCAAGATAAGGATAAAAACCAGTGAAGGGTCCTATTCATAATAATATTATCCCAATTAATTCTCAGGTGCAAAACAAAAAAAAGGAAAAATTAAAAATTTACATAAAAAGTACATATATCAATTACTACATGTACATCAGAAATCCTATAAGAGAAGTGCCAAAAAAATTTGGAAAAATACAATTTACCCCAGTGTGATATTGTAAAAAAGCAAATTGTTCCCCTATAAAAAAGAAAATAGCAACTTACCCTCCTTGTGTTTTTTAAAATATAGCAATTTATCTTTCTATATTTTTAAAATTGAAGCAATTTACCTTCTTGGGTTGGTAGGTAAATTGCTTTATTTTAAAAGATACAAGGAGAGTAAATTGCTATCTATTTTTTAGGGTTAACTACAATTTACTCCCCTATGTTAATGAAAAAGTATAAAAAAGCCCCTATGAAAAAAACAAAGTGCAATTTACCCCCCTGTGATTTAAAAATGATACAATTTACCTCTTATGAAATTTTACGGAGGGAGGTAAATTGCATCATTTTTTAAAACAAAAGGGGGTAAACTGCAGTTTATTTTTTCACAGGTATTTGTTTGCAGTTTTTTATTAACATAGGGGGTAAATTGTATTTAACTCCTATTTTTTATTGGTGGTACGTAAGTTACTCATTTTCAATATCACAGGGGTTAAATTGTTATTCACCCCAAAAAAGTTAGCAAAGATACACACACAAACACTTCTTTAGGGACGAGACAATTTAGAAAAAGTTTTATTTTACGTTTTACAAGTTAGTATTTTTTGTGATTTTAGTCATGATGTCGTATAATAGATTCGTCGCATTATATCCCATAAATTAAAAAATCTTGCAATTTTTCACTCTCAAGCCTTATTTATGTTAGATTTCTTACGGAAACATCAGGCACGAGCTCCGTTAAGTCTTGAGGGCGCCATTTGCTAATGTTTTCATCAGAAATTTAAAGGCTTAGGACTAAAATTGTAATATTTTTCAAATCAGAGGATGCAATATGATGAACTCAATAATAATGGGCCAAAATCGCAAATTAAGAAGCTAATCTGTGGAACGTAAAATATAATTTTTTTTCAAAGAATATATTAGCATATACATAAATTTTGTGATATTTTATTATTTTAAAATAGTTTTGCATTTTATGTTTTATATAATATATTTATACAAGTTTACATCATTTATCTATGTATACAAAATAACTTTATTTTTAATAAAAAAAATGTATATACATGATATATATTCATCAGATAGGGCAGTTTCTGGATCAAGAAAATATTCCAAATGCTTCTGTTTTACTTACAGGTACCACTTTTAAATAAATGCAAATAGTGACATCAATAAGAACATAAATACCTTGAATGAATGAACAATTTTAATTTCTTTCTTTTTTTTAAAAAAAAAGACAATTGACTTTTTTTTTTTTTTTTTTTTGGGTTTAATAAATGCACCTGCAACCCCACATTAATTAGGTCACAAATTAAAATAAATAAGGAGAAATCAATGCCTGTGTAGAAAGGAAATTAATATATAGCTTTTTCCCATATTCTTGAAATATTATTGGAAAATTTTATATGTTTTTAGTGAAAAAATATGAAATAGCTTAATTAATAACTATTAGTTATAAGTTTAATTGCATTTTTAGTCCATAATTACATCATTTTTAGTTCATAATTCTTCACTTTTTTAATTTCATGATTTTAGGACAGAATTGTCTTGAACTTTCAAAGTTGGCCAGAAGCAACATCATAACTTCAACAAACTAATTTTGGCCAATTTTGTTCTCAAAATGCGAAATTAAAAAAAAATGAAGGACCATTTTACATCCCTAAGAAATTACAAAATTAAGGTGCCAAATTGATATAATTACAGGACTAAAAATTATGCAATATAATTATGCTTGTATTATATATGTGATCTATTTTGTTTAATGTTTATATGCTCAATGCGCTTGTAAGAACTTTTTGACATAATTATATGCATGGTTTATTTGTGTGTGTGTGTATATATATATATATATATATAGAGTTAAAACAAAATTATTATTGTATATATATATATATATGTTCAATTAATCAAAGTCGAACTAAATTTTCTATTTTTTTTAATATATACATGCAACACATATAAAATTTATCTTAAATAAAACAAATAATAAAATATTTATACATGTAACATATAAGTATCAATTAAAATAGCTTAAGCTTAAAGGTATATATATATATATATATATGTATATTTAAAAACTTATAAGATATTAGATTAAAAGTATTTTTTAGAGAAAAAAATTATAAAATTTAAAAATAGAATGTTAAGAATTTATAAATTCCTGGCTCAACAACTTAAATAACTAATTTCTTAAAATAAAATGTAATTAATATCTTATAAGGTTTAAAAATATTCTATGATAAAATGTACTGGTTTATAAACTTGTTAAATAATTTAACCTACCAATAGTATTTTCAAATTATGGATTTCATATCATTAATAACAAATCATTTAAATTTGTTCAGATAATTTTAGGTTTAAAAATTTTCAAATCCTTCCATTTTAATTTAAAACTACATTTTGTTGAACATTAATAAATTTTAGTTTTTTTTTCCAAATAATATAATTTAATATCCTTTTTTTTCAAATCCTTGTCTCTCGAATCCAAATTCAAACAAACAAGAATTCATATATCATAGAGAAAATTCAACCCTTGATGAAGAGAAAAAGTTGATAATACAAAAGAAAATGAAGTTAAATTATACTCCTAATTTGTAGTATAATTCCAAAGAGAACAAGAAAAAATTCAACGGATGCATAGAAATTTGAACTAAAAATCAGACATAAATCCCTTATCTTCCTTCTCCTTGTCTCCTCGATCGATTCCTTGTCTCAAAGTACTAGAAAATTAACAATTTTTCTTTCTACCTCAATGGGCTTCTACAACAACATTAATCAACACAAATTAGGCTTATATATGTTCAAACAGAAAGAGAATCAGTGGAGGAATTTTTGGGTCTGTTTTGTTTTTTTCCTTAATTGTTTTCAAGATCTTGGGGGTGGGAAGAATTGCGTACCGGCCATGAAGCTGTTAATGGGAGCTGGAAACAACGAAGGGTCAAGAAAAGGTGAGGCTGAACCGCCTCCTCCGCCGCCGGATGGATTGGAGGTGGCGGTTGCGGAAGTCCCAGTTATTAAATTAAGCTGTTGAACTCCAGCGCTGACGCTTCCGCCACCGGAGGAAGTCTCCCCCGCCGCCATGTACTGGTTTTCGGTGCCTTGATCATAGAGAAGCCCTTTGAAGACATGCCCACAAATGCTGACTGCAGTTTGGTACGCGTACTGGTTTTCAGCGTCGTCGACGGCGCCGCTCATTCTGACGCACCGGAAAACCGCCTCTGCGCTCACTTCTGAAGGGAAATTGCCGAGTTCCAACCCTATTTACATGCAGAAAACGCACACACACGCACATGTATGTGTGTGAGAAACGAATAACTATGATATTATATTTGCATTGGTATGTGAAAAGAATGCTAGAAAGTTGTTTATGCTAATCTTTGCACATACACACGCACGTGTATGTTTATGCTAATCTTTGCATTGGTATGTGAAAAGAATGCTAATCTTTACAACAATGATGACTGTCATGTGCAAAGATTAGCATAAACAAGTAACTCTTCTTTCTTCACTCTCTCTCTCTCTTCACATGTAGAGAGAGAGTATGGAGGAATAGGGTATTATCTGTCAATCTTTTGTCATGAATACCCAAAAACAGTGTTCTTGAAAAGAAAAGGGGCAAAGGGAAAAAGAAACAAAATGATGGGCTTTTTCTACGGCCGTCGATTTCACCTTGCGGAGGTTTTCTATGTATTTCTTTCTCTTGATCATGTGATGTAGCCGGTGACTACAAAACAGTATACATGAAATACAATAATGTAAGATCATATCATGATTCCGTGTACAAGTGTATATATTTGTATATTCAATTCTTGAATGTTGGTGAAAGGTTTCGATTAAACGAATAAAATCAAAAACGGCAAAATCAGCTGCAGTCTCCTCTGATGATCCAGGAGTGATAAATCCAAGAATTTTGAATAGTTTATACGTATTTCATGCTTAAATATCATTCTCTTACACAAATTGTAGGTATCTTTGTACGTAGAATTCTTGTATTCGTATGTTATTACCTGAGGTGGTAGTAGGTATACGGGTACAGACAAGCGAGTTGGAAGGACTAGGATTCTCTCTCTGCCTCTTCACACTAGTTTCTCTCTCCTGCTTGTTTTCTTGCCTCTGATTCTGCTGTAAAGCCGCGAGCTGCTGCTGCTGCCTCTCTCTCCTCTTAGCCACCGGAACCCAAGTGCTCTTCACATGAGTCTGGCAATGAAACCCTCGGCTCTTGCAGCAGGTTCTGCACCTCATATGTGCGCAGTCTTTCTTAGCCTGATTTCCACAATCTTGGCAGCTGATCCCACCGCCGCGGCTAGGCCCAACCGCCAGCCCCCCTGCTGAGGCGTAAAGATCCTGCAGCGGGACTTGGTGGTGGGGCTGTGGCTGTGGCTGCCAGAGCTCGAAACCCCTATACTGATGATGAATTTCCTCATTTCTGAACAAGAACCAGCTTTCCGGATTGATTTCAGATGATGGGTTGTGATGGCCGGTTGTTTCTTGATCAGGGTTGCTATTGCTTCCTCTCCCCCTCCCACCAGCTCCTCCGCCTCCTAGTGAGAAAAAACCAGCCATTTCGGTAGAATCTCAAAGATCACTACTGCTTCTCCTGAGTTTAATTGTGAAGACCCACAATCCATAGCACAACAAACTGCTGGCCTTGATAATGACTTGAGAATAATTCCGCCACAGCGTAAATTCTTTTGCAGGGTACTATTTCTGGGATTCTTGAATTGTGGGCTTTTTTCAACTTTAAGACACAGACAACTTCTGATCCAGGTTTCAATGAATGACAAACTAGAATTGTATCATACTTCTTGTAATGAGTTTGCATGTATTAATTTCAAAACAAACAAAAAAAAATAAAAAAAATCAAGAGAGAGAAAATTAAAGAAGAGATGAACTTTGCAAGGAGATTTTACTTAAACCTCAGAAATTGAATTCAAATTGGGGGTTTAATTAATGAAGAGAAGTGTCTGAATTTGGGGGGAGAGATAAGCTTTTTTTTGGTAAGAAGAGAGGAGGGATGGGGTGGGGTTGGGGGGACAGAGATTAATCGGCTCCTTCAATTCTGTGGCTGTGTTGTTTGCATTAAAGTCACAGAATAACAGCTCCGCCGCGCCGTCATGGTCTCCCAAAACCCAACTCTCTCTCTCTCTCTCTCTCTCTCTCTCTCCGTCTGCGACGAACAATTCAAGAATTGTTCATCAGAAAGCAAGCCCACCACGTTCTTCCTTTCTTTTAATCTTTCGGTGTTGATTTGCAGGTGATCGATCAGCTTTCTACCCACACAGACACAGACAAACACTTTCTCTCTCTCACACACACTCTCTCTCTCTCTCTCTCTATCTCTGTGTGTCTCTTTCTGTCCATGATGATGATGATGCTAATCAACTTAAGAGTGATAGGAATTTGCATGAGGATCCAGCGGTTGGTATGCTGCCACGTGTCGTTCTGTTGCTTTTGCTCCCCGCCCATTGTACCGGAAAACACGCTGCTTTATGTCTCCAGCAAAAAAATAATCCTTTGCAATTATTTAAATTTTTCAAAAAAAATGCTTATCTATTTGTTTTAAATAATTATAATGTAATTATCCAAAAGGATCCAATCCCCACACCTACTTCTTATTATATTCTAGGGTTTGGATAAGAATTTCTCAATCTAATTTTTCCATAGTCATATTCCAATTTAATATATATATATATATATACATAATTATGCTAGTTAATTAATAAATTTAATCAGAGAAAAAATAATAAAGATATATTTATTTTGTAATTGATTGATTTAAATTAATCAAATTATTCCTGATAAAGATGAGCTAGATACATCGTATATATATTTCTCAAAATGGATTTATTGCAAAAAAAATATTTTCTTAATTGTATATAATTAAGAATTTAAAGCGCTTGGATGCTGAGAATTTCAAGTCGATAATAATAAATTAATTTACATTTATAATTATGTAATGGTTAAATGATTTAAGAAAAGTGATATATTAATAAAATTGAGTTATTACTCATTATTGACTGAAATTTAAATACATTTAATATTAAAATTATTTAAAATTCTAATCTTTCATTATTATTAGTCCAAACACAACCACTTGAATTATATCTTTACTTCAGAATGAAGTAAGTAATCTTAAGATCAAGATATATTATATGCTATCTCTATTATAAGTAATAATTTTCTATTTAAATTTGATGTCTTATGACTAAAGTTTCAAGAGTTCAAAGCAAAAAGAAAATTAATAAAAAAAAAGGCCAAGTGAGTAAAGTAAAAAGTATTCTAGGACCTATGTTACAACAAATTCTAAAATATATTACCTTTTATTTTTTGGTAAATTTCAAAATAAATTGCTGACAATATATATATATATATATATATATATATATATATATATATATATTATGTATTCAATTCGCTTAAATGCATTTTTATTCAGTAACTTAGATTATTTGATATTTTTATTTTTTAATTTTCAAGATTATCATTTTGATCTTGCAAATTTTTACGATTGTAGTCTTTTTTTTTGCACCAGAGTGTTCACCCCTTTGTGCCGGTAGATGTGAAACCGGACGAGAAAAAAAAACTAAAATCGTGAAAATTAAAAAGATGTCGGACCATTATTTTATAAAGTTCAAAGACGAATATATTAAATGATTTTATTACAAGATTAAAAATGCATTTAATCCTATATAATTAGCAATAATAATTTTTGTTTTGTTGTAACATTATTTTAAAATTTTTGACAATGACAAAATTGATGTATGAGTTCTCACTGTGGTTACTTAATAACACATATATTGATAACTATTTGTTTTTTAGGATTAATTAATTGTATTTGTATTTTGTGTCTGGGTTTTGACAGTCACTAGTAAAAAAATAATTATTGACTATAATTTAAATTGCTACGTATTAAAAATTGTGATAAATGCTTTTTATTAACTACGATTAAGTAAAATTGATGCAAAAACATAGATTTTTCACCACAAAAAAGTTATTTGCCATGACTAAGAGCAATGATAAAAGTATTTATCATGGTTGTTAGCTATGACAAATGTTTTAGCTATCAGATACCACGACCAACAACCGTTGCATGACCGTGGTTAATAATTATTTGCTACGACTATTTTGTTATTAACCATGACAATTAGCCGTGATTAAATGTCATATTTTTTGTAGTGAATTTTGATTTCACAAAAGTTGATTTGATAATTAATCCACAAATTTATTAAATTCTTGCAAATTAAGAATTTTTTAACTGAATTTTCAAAACACAATCGATTTTTTCCACTTGCACGCTCGCGCGGCATGAATTTGTGGATTTTGAAAATTCCAATAAATACATTGTCAAATCAACTTTTCAAGGGATCAAATTAAACTGTGTTCAGCCAATGAAGCCTAGTTTTATGTATAGAATATTATTTCTATTAAATAGTAAATGGTATTTTTATTGTACTAGTAGGCGTTGGTTAGATTTAGTACATTTGATAATATTGATCAGAGTATGATTATTATATAGTTTGTTAGATATTGCTACAAAAAAAAATTATAATCAATTTATTTCAATTAATAATTCATCGCTCTTACTTTAAAAAAAAAATTAAACTGTGTCATACCTTCATATATTCTATAAAAAAAAATTGAGCTCCTTTTAATTGCGATGTTTCTATATATATGGGGATTTAGCAATTTTTGAACTATGAAAATTTGATTTGACGATTTAGTTTATAAATTTATTAATTTTTGTGGAGCAATGAATTTTTCCCCCGTAATATTCAAACTCTCTAAGTTTCTGAAGTGCACATGGCATGAGGACATAAACTTAGGGATTCTGAAAGTTCTGACCAAGAACGTCCTTAATCCATCAAAATTGATTAAAAAAAATAATTAATAACAATAAATAAACCACAATAATCATTTTAATATATTGAATAATATTTAGTTCAATCAATCCATTTCAATATGATTAATATTATAAAAATTCATATAAGTAAAATAAATACGCATACTTCTAATGGACTCGAACGCATGATCTCGAACTTATTCATTGGACATCATTCTTAGTCTTAACTATTATAGCATTGGTGAATATTAATGAATTTATAGACTAAATTGCCCAATCAATTTTTCGCTGGACCATAACTCTCAAATTTTATGTATAATTTTTATCACTAACTTAATTTCCAAAAAAAATTATTATTAATGAAATTGTGAAAATTATTAATTATTATTTAAATTAATTTATAAGAAATAATTTTGAAATGTTGATGAAGATGGATTGATCGAGGTACGTACATCAATAATATAATTAGTACCACTTCCCTTGGTAATTAATAATAACAATAATATAATAATATATAATAATGTAATTATTCTCATCTCTTATTAATAAATTAATTAATTCCATTCATCTATATTAATTTCTTGTATTATTAATTAATTATTTTCTCCTTTTGTCTTTTCAGCCCCCAATTCTCTTTGAACAGCAGCAAGCATTTAAAGCTAAATAATTAACAAACTATATAGTACGTGATTTGATTTCTTCAACCCCCCCCCCCCCACCAAAAAAAAAAAAAAGGAAGCACATAATTAAAAATTCAAATTCCAACAACATAATTTTGGGTAATTAATTAAATTAAACTCCCAAACTTAATTAACTGGCCTCAATTATTCAAAAAAAAATAATAATTTTTTTTCCTCATAATTCGAAGGAGGATAGTGACAACTTTGATCAAGTGGTTAAAACTGTTTCAATTATGTTCATAATTAGGGTTTCTTTTAGTGACTTTGAGGGGACCATTAATTTCAAACAATGGCATCTTCTTCCTTACAATATTGTTTTTTCTTTTAATTAAGGGTTTGATTATTATTGCTTGGGTTGGGGTTGGGGGGTTGGGTTACCTAGGGGTATGTAGGCTATTTAAATTAGGCGAAAATTACGAATACTTTCTCTGTGTTTGAAAATTTATAAAAACCACTCATAATTGATCAAAGGTAAAATTACACTTTTGATCCTATGACTTTAGGTTATTAGTACTTTTAGTTCTATAATTTTCTATATTTGCATATTTAGTCATTTTTTGACGAATTTAGTCATGAGCATCTCACATTTGATCCCTTTTTGGCAAATTTAGTCCTCTATTGACAATTTTCGTCCTAACGACTCATAGTTATAAGATCAAAAATAAGATATATTATAGTGTGAATGAGACCAAAATTGTCAATATTGGACTAAATTTGTCAAAAAAATGACTAGATGTGAGATGTTCATGACTAATTTCGTCAAAAAAGGACTAAATGTGTAAATGAAGTCAGTTACAGGACTAAAAGTGCTAACGACCTAAAGTTATAAGACTAAAAATATAATTTTGCCTTGATCAAATTATATAATTCTTGAATAAAGCCTAAAATTGTTTATTTTGCTCTTATTATATTTTTTTTCTTAAGAAGAAAAATAAATCGGATAAGATGGATGAAAAATTTTAAAAATTATAAAGTAAAATACCTAGTTTATCTATAAAAAAATGATAAAATTATTAAAATTAAGTATAACTATAATTATAATTCAAACGGATATTTTGATTAATTTAATACAAGAAAAAAAGATAATGAAAATTTAACAAAGACTAATTAGTTCAGCTAGTTGTTGGACTGCCGTTAAAATTATTAATAATTTTTAAATAATAAAAAAGTATTTATAATTATATTAAATTGTAGGGGAGTTTTTGTAATTTAGCCAAACATATATAACAAAAAGTAACGCAATTAATACGGTATACGGATTTCCGCCGGCCTGCGTGCATATATAGGCTACGTATTGACAGGGATATTTACCTGTAACACAGCAATTTAATTTTTGTTTTCTTTTTACATCCAACTCAAAATCTCCTAGCTTTTAAATTTATCAATAATATCTTAATTTAATAATTAAGGTTGAGATCTTATGAATAATTTCAACGTCATCAATTCGAGTCCCATCAGACATAAGTGAATTTATTGTAATGAATATTTATCTCATATAATGTGATCCTATTATAATATCAAGTTTATTATAATGTGAATTTACTTATAGAATCGATATATTTTTTTTAATTTATTAATATTGATAGAACTGTCTTACTAGGAAAAAAATAATTATTGGCTATAATTTAAATAGTTACATACTAAAAATCGTGATAAATGTTTTTTTATTAACCACGGTTAAATAAAATCGATCCAAAAACACAAGTTGTCCACCACAAAAAAAGTTATTTGCCATGGCTAAGAGCCATAGTAAAAGTATTTGTTATGATTTTTAGCCATGGCAAATATTTTAGCCAACCTCGTAGATACCACGGCGAACAACTGTTGCATGGCGGTGGTTAATGACTATTTGCTACGACTATTTTGTTATTAACCATGGTTAAATGTCATATTTTTTGTAGTGTCTTATTACCATTTTAATTAAAAAAATATTTCGAATTTCTAGAGGATAAATATTAAAAGAACAGTACATAAATAATTAATTATTTTTGGTTAAATATTAGGGAATTTTCATAGAATAATCTTATCATCGATTTCGATCTAGTTAATTTGCTGTAATTCAATTTTTTAGAATTTTATTTAAATTGTAAATTTGTTTTTAAGGTAAAATTATATTTTTGGTCCTGTAATTTTAAGTTATTTGCATTTTTTGTACTGTAACTTACTCCGTCTACACATTTAGTGTTTTTTGTGATGAATTTAGTTCTAGAAATCTCAAATTTATTCTTTTTTTTTTTTTTTTGATAAATGTAATCATGCGTTGATAATTTTGGTTCTCCTCACACTATAATAACTAGATCTCATTTTTTGTCCAACAATGATTGCTCGTCAGGACCTAAATTGTAAATATAGGACAAAATTAGTCAAAAAAAGGGACCAAATACGAGATGTTTAAGACTAAATTCGTCAAAAAATAACTAAATATATAAAAGGGTAAGTTATAAGACCAAAAGTACTAATAACCTAAAATTACAGGACCAAAAATATAATTTTACCATTTTAAATTATAATCTTGTTGCTTCTAATTAGTAGAATCGTGAACATATATAATTTAAGTTTTTATGGTTTGTACTTCATTAAATAATTACTTTTGTGATAGCAGTTTCAATAGTAAAACTTTTATAATAATATAGTTGAATTTATAATTGTAGTCCCTTATTTATGATTTATTTATACAAAATACTCTCAATTGTTGCATAACTACAAAAATCACCCATCAATCACAACCAAACAACAAGAGTAATTTATATAAGAATATTGAATTTTTGGGAGATGTGTGTATATATATATACCTGTGATTTAAAAAAAAAAAGGGCGGGGTGGATGATTTGTGAAATTGATGTTGATATTTTTGGTGATTGTATGTTTAATTATCCAAAAAATAAGAATAATTTGTATAAGCAGATCATAAACTACAAGAAAATTGTTTCATAGTTATGAAAACAATTAACGTTGATATAATTAACAAGTAAAATTCTCGTTGATAATCTACATTATCTAATACAAGAAATTAACTTGCCACTGAATTTAGCAAAAAAAATTAACTTGCTATGAATTTAGCAGCAAACTATTGATTTTTTTTTTTTTCGTCAGTTGATAATCATTTTTAGGATTTTAAATGTAATTATTCCTAACTTTAAAATTTAAAATATAAATTCTACACTATCATACAAAAATTAAATTTAAAAGTTTTCATTAGTTTAAAGATACGTGCTAGCATGTAAAGAACGTGGAACATGAGAAAAAAACAAAAAGAAAAAAGAAAACAAAAAGAAAGATTATTATTATTATTATTATTATTATTATTATTATTATTATTATTATATAATTGAAATTTATTTTTTTAAAATTGTATATATCATATTTAAAAAAAAAAAAAAGAAAGAAAGTCATTTGAAGTCGATTCTTTTTTAAATCCTTCATTTAAATTTAAATTCAGTCAAATGAAGCCTTAAATTTCTTTTTTTTTTTCATTTTTACATTTTTTGGAATTTTCTTACAAAAAAGAAAAATAATAATGGGTAGAACTTTTTTCGAATAAAATGCAATTTTAGTCCTGTAACTTATGGCAGTGGCATTTTTGGTCCTGTACTAATTGATTTTTGTAATTCAGTCCTGTAACTTTAAAATTTTGGCAATTTTAATCATTTTTTCAGTATTTTTAGTCTTGTAACTTAGGGAATATTAACATTTTTAGTCCTATAACTTAGGGGAATTGGCATTTTTTGTTCTACATGAATTTATTTGCAGGACTAAAATTGTAAGTAAATTGCAATTTTCGGCTAAAAATGACTAAAATTGCCAAAATTATAAAGTTACAGGACTAAATTGCTAAATTAATTTGTACAGAACTAAAAATATCACCCTATTAAATTACAGGACTAAAATTACAATTTTTCCAACTTTTTCTTTTGGAGGTTCACGTCACTTTTTACCGGGGTTTTAGCCTTTCGGTCATAAGAAGACAGGCTGAGGTACACACATATAATGCAGGTACATGCATTCTACTCATTTCCACTTACACTTATTCATCAACCCCCCCAATTAATCACCTTTCTTTTTCTTATTTTTTTGTATAGATACGGTGATTACATAATTTACATCAATATTAATAAACTGATAAGTAGTTGCGTAAACTAATCAACCCATAAGTTTACGTTACTAGTAAATTACTCACTTTGAGTGAAGGCGAAATTATATTTTTAGTGCCATAGGATAGGAGGTTCAACATTTTTAATCTTTTGATTTACGAAATTTTAAAATAGTCTCAAAAATTTTCAATCTTATGCATTATAGGATTTCCAAAATTAAGAAAATCCGACACTTTTAATTCCATAAGTATTCATAAAGCAGAAGAGTAAATGTGTCGGGTTTCTCAATTTTAAGATTATTTTGTAAATCTCATCAAGTAGAGGATTGAAAATTTCGAACTCTCGGTCCTATAAAACTAATTAAGAGTATAATTTTGCCTTAAATGAGACAAATACTCATATATTTTAAAAGACTTGAACGGATGATCTTGAATTTATTCGTAGGACTTGTTAATTCGTCGTCTTGTGATCTTGAAACATTAGTAAATATATATATATATATATAAAATGATTTTATTAGTATAATAATTGTTTTTTCATAATTTTAGCGATGATAATATTTAAATGCTGCCACGTGGTATAAAGTGTCAAAGAAATTTTATATAAAATTATCACTATAAATAGTTAATAACATATGTATAGTGACAATGATCTGGTAATAAATTGTTATTGTATTTGAGTTGTCGTTGTATAATTGATTATATTTATAAGGGATAATTATACATCCTCCCCTAAGATTTTGTGTAATTACAGATAAATTTCTTGCGATTTGAGAAATTGCATTTAGTACCCTTAATATTTGTTTTCATTTAACAAATATGTCCATCTGTTAGTTGAAATTTACTGAAATTTGTTGATATTAACAAAAAACTGAATGAAGATTGATAAATACCCTCGATTGACTGATTACTGACTTATTGCAAGTCGAACAATTCTTTTCAAATAAATTACCCTTTTAACAGTGAAAATATATCTTCTTAAATGTATTAATGCGTGAAGACGTATGAAGGTAATTTGATCATAAAAATATTTATTTGATTAATAAGTCAATCAGGGGTTAATATATATTTTTTTTCTAATTTTTCTGTTAATATAAAAAAATTCGGTGAATTTTGACTAACTGAGCGACTTATTGTTAGACAGAAACAAATTTTCAAGGGTTAGATGTAATTTTCCAAACCACAAGAAATTTACGTGTAATTACAACAAATCACAGTGAACGGGTGTAATTTTTCGTATTTATAATGACAACTTAATTAACGTACAAATTACTAATAATTATATGTATGGCAAGATAAAAAAAATATTGTCATATAATTAAAGATATATCTCTACACATCTCTTTAAAATTACCATTTAAAAGTTAAACGTATATGTTGATTCGTGTCATCCTTTGTTCTATTTTGTGTCAAAGAGGAAAATAAAAAATTGGGATGATTATATTTTCTTTATCTAAGTTTTGTATAATTACACGTGAATATCTTATGACTTGAAAAATTATATCTAGCACTTTGAGTCTTGTTTGTCTAGCAAATAAGTCATATGTTAGTCAAAATTCACCAAATTTGCTATACTAAAAAAAATTAGAGAAAAATCTATATTAATCCTCGATTGACTTATACTGACTTATCACAGATTAAATAAATCTTTTTATGATTAAAATTACCTTCATACATCTTCACGCATTAATATGCATGTGAAAATGTATATCTTCACTGTTATAACAATAGTTTAGTACTCCTAAAAGAATTGTTTGACCTGCTATAAGTCAGTAATCAGTCAATCGAGTGTAAATATCAATTCTCATTTAATTTTTTTTGTTAATAACAGTAAATTTAGTGATTTTGACTAATGAAGGGAGTTACTTGTTAAGCGGAAGCAAACTTCAGGGGGTTAAATGTAATTTTTCAAATTATAAAAAATTTACATATAATTACATCAAATTTCAGCGAAAGTGAGTGTAAGTATCCCTCAAAATATACATATGTGCCAGCCAGTACATTTTCATTAGTTTTGTAGAATTTGTGTGGACATATATAGGCTATTTCATTTCAAATATATATGAGAAAGAAAAACAAGGGGCGAAGGGGGGGGGGGGGGGGGGGGGGTGAGTTAATTATTGAGATCCGTTTATCAACAAGGTAATTATGCTTAATTATTGCAAAATCTTGACAATTTAGTTGTTTATGGGTGCGTGGGATGTTGTTTGTTATATAGCAGGAGTTGGTCTACTACATAGTATGAGTTGTCTACAGTAATAGTAAGGGTTATTGAATATAATATGATTATTATAATAATTTTTGTTAGATCGATATGAATGATTGTATTTATAATCGATTTATTTCAATTGATAATAGTTTATCGCTTTAATTACCTCAAAAAATAGATAATATTGTTGGCTTAATTAAATTTCTTAATTTTGTCACTATTGACTAATTGTCAATTGGGGCTGTAAATACACACCTACCCTACTATTAAGCTACGGATGATTTTGAAACCAAACATGTATGATCATATTATCTATATATATATATATAATTATATCAACTGTTGATCATTGTGCCTGGAGTCTTGGATGAAGCCACGTGGGGCCATGTGAATGGACTCCTCAACCAAGCAAGAGGGACTACACGGGTACTATAAATACTTCATACCTAATTCATTTATGACAACTTTTGATGATCACATTTACCTAAATTTTAGATCACTCTAGATCGCATTTCTTTATCTACCCCACTTATCTCAAACACTTCACTAACTTAAGCATCGGAGGGTTTTGGCTGGGCACACCCCAGCAAGCTTAACGATTTGCTTCCTTCTTTCAGGACCACTATAATTCGAGGACACAAGGCGAGAGGACTTCTGAATAACCCCTGTCTGCGACCCCGGATCAATATATATATATATATATATGTACGTATTAATAGAAGAACATGAGCAATTACATCATTATCACTACATCAAGATATTAAAAGTGTACATAAATCAATAAATTAAACAAAACATTGAAACACAAATGATAACAAATTAATACGTAGACAAACTACTATAAAATTTTGAAATGGGCATTTGTTGGTAATCAAATCCTTCATTTTTTGATTAATTATTTGAATTTAATTTGGTCTTTAATTTGTATCATAATTGAACCAAATAAAGGGAAAAAATAAAGGAAAAAAAAAGGAGAAAAGAATAGAAAAGAAGAAGAAAACATCTGGTACATAAATTTATCCTACTTAAATTAATTTTGGTCCTTATTTGTATTAAACAATTAATTTACATGAAAACATTGCAAGTTTGGTCCCACACGATGGAGGGTGTTGCAGTTTTGATCCCGTAGTTTATAGGCTTAACAAAATTGATTTCATAGGATAAAAAATTGTTCCATTATTGGCCCTATAAGGTAAAATATGTAGCACGCTTGTTCCCATAGAATAAAAGTTCATAGCATTTTTTGTCCCCAAATGTTATTATTTTTTATGTTATGGGACCAAATATGCCAAGTTCGTATATTGTGGGGTAAAAATTGCAACAATCTTTATTGCGTGGGACCAAAAGTTCAATTTGCCCGATTTACATATACCAATGATTGAAGACTAGAGGCTAAGGTTGAGATCCCACGAATAAGTTTGAGGTCATGTGTTCAAGTCTCATCAGATATGTGGATATTCATTTTACTTTATGTAAGTTATTGTAATTTGTGTACAATCATATTGATGTATTAGTTGCATCAACACTTATTGTAATTTGTTGTTTATTGTTTTTAGTATATTGATATATTGTTTGAATCGATATAATACTAAAAGATACTTAATTAACATATATTGGAAGAAAAATATAAAATATGTTCGGGAAAATGCAATTTACCCTCCTGTAATATGAGAAACGAACAAAAAATTCCCTGTAAAAAATAAAATAGCAAATTACCCCTGTGTTTTGAAAAATGAAGCACATTACCCTCTACCTAAATCATTGATATATAGGGTGATTTGCTTCATTTTTTTGAAACACAGGGGGTAATTTGCTAATTATTTTTTGACAATGTGTATTTGCTCATTTTACATATCACATGGGTAAATTGCATATAACCCCAAATATGTTCGTATATATATATATATATATATACTAGCCATTGTGGCACGCCGTCCCTACGTTCATATGATAAATAATTTTTCACATTTTAAAATATATTATATAAGAGTAAAAATAATATATAAAATTTAAAAAAAGAAAGAAAGAAAGAAAAGAATATAAATTAGTTTATCAATTAAAATAAAATTTAATAACTTGAATAACTTAGTATTAGTTCAATGGTATTTTCGTTTTTATATAGTTTAGATAGAGATATAGAAGATATAGATACAAATAGATAGAGTAGATAATAAAAATGCTAATTTTGGCATTTCGAAAAAATAGTGCGGCCGTGTCACGTAACTTCCATTTGTGAGTGTATAAGATGTTATTTTTTTATATTAGTACTAGCCGTGGTGGCACGCCGTTCCTGCGTGCATATAATAATAAATTTTTTATATTTTAAATATATTATAAATAAGAGCAAAATATACAAATCAATACATAACACTATAAAAGAAAACTAATTTATTAGTTAATGTATAATGTAGAAAGTGGAATGAGTTAGTTATCTTATTACTTGAAGGGCATTTTTGACTTTACAAAAAATTGGTGCGGCGGTGTCACTAACCGCCGTTTGTGAGTGTGGAATTCCTTTCATTTTTTATTTTAGGGTAAATTACAACCACCTCCCCTGAGGTTTGGCATAATTACAAATACCCCCTCGTTGTTTGAAAAATTACAAATACCCCCCTGATGTTTGATAAAATTATGTAATCCTTGAATGGAGGTATAGAAATGTCAACTTTGCCCTTACTGTATTTTTTTATTTTTTTAAAAAATTAGTATCTTATAAAAGTATTGAATGGGATGTATGAAAAAATTTTAAAAATTATACAAAAAATTATCCCCTTAGTCGATAAGAAATTTTTTTTTAAAAAAATAAATAAAATTATAATTTTTAATTCATAAGGGTATTTTGGTCAGTTCACTATAAAAAAATGGATAGATTGGGGTAATTGTTAGATGGTCGTTAAAATTAGGGAGGTATTTATAATTTTTTCAAACAACAAGAGGGTATTCGTAATTATGACAAACCTCAGGGGAGGTAGATGTAATTTACCCTTTTTTATTTCAGCATATTAATTTTGATTTTGCATATTTTGTTTTTTGAAATCAAAGATAGTTTAATTCATTTGGAGAAATGCCTGCTAGCAAGGCATTCATGATACTTAGAGCGGGCCAAGACCCTTCACCTTGTACTGCTGCGTTTCTAGCTAATACTAGGGATCATAGCACGTAGTAACTGTCCATATAGTAAAAATTTTTTTATATTTTAAAATATATTATAAATAAGAATAAAATATATAAATCAACATATCATATTTTACTAATAATTTTTTTATATTTTAAAATATATTATAAATAAAAATAAAATATATAAATCAACGCTTCATATTTAAAAAAAAAAAAAGAAAGAAAAAAAATCGACACGACAAAAAATCAGTATATATAATGGTATCACAAATCATCGTTTATGAATAAAAAAAAATATATTTTTTTATATTAGTATAGATATAAAAGTATCAATATGTGCAACCGAATTAACTAAGAGGAGAAGACTAGAGATGGGAGTGAGAGAAGACTAGAGATGACAACGGGAAGGGTTTGGGGCGAGTTTGCTCGGACCCGAGCCCTCTCCAATTCAAATAATTTTTATTATTTTAATAAATAATATCCTTTTAGATATAGTTGATCAAAAATAAATTAAATAATACAAAGAATACATTCAAATAATTTTTAATATCATCTTACAATCTATAATGAATTACGAAATACAACGAATACATTCAACTAATGTTTTATTTTTTTTCAATAAGTAATATCATGGTTTACATTTAAATACTTTAAGATAGTTTTCAATTTAAAATGAATTGTATAAGCAAAGTATACTTCCAACTAAATTATATAATATAAACAATACATTCATCTGATTATTTTATTTCTCAATAAGTAATATCAATTTAAATTGATATAATTTTTGTTTGTATCTAAAATAAATTGTATAATAAAAATAATACATCCAACTAATTTTTTATTTTTTTATATTTTATATAGAGTTGTCATATATATGCAAATTATTTAAGTATTTATGTATAATACTAGACTTTTCTATTAATAATGTATTATATAAATAATAAATAATAAATAATATCAAAAAATTAAACCAGGTCGGGTTTGGGACGGACCCAATATAAAACCCGTAACCAATTTCAAACCCTACCAAGTCCAATAATTTTGGAGCCAAAGCCGTCCTGACCCGCTAATATGAATATCAAATCCGTCCTAACTGAGGCGGGTTCAGGTCGGGTTTGGGACGGACCCAATATAAAACCCGTAACCAATTTCAAACCCTACCAAGTCCAATAATCTTGGAGCCAAAGCCGTCCTGACCCGGTAATATGAATATCAGATCCGTCCTAACTGAGGCGGGTTCAGGTCGGGTTTGGGACGGACCCAATATAAAACCCGTAACCAATTTCAAACCCTACCAAGTCCAATAATTTTGGAGCCAAAGCCGTCCTGACCCGCTAATATGAATATCAAATCCGTCCTAACTGAGGCGGGTTCAGGTCGGGGCCTCGAGCCCCGACCCAATTGCCATCCTCCGAAAAGACAACTCAAATTGTCAGTTTTTTTTTTTCTTCTTCTTGTTGGGCTGGATAAATTGCAAAATTAATTTCAATAAGATCAAAATTATCACACTTACGTTTACAGAAAAGTAATTTTTTCCAAATAAAACGCATCGTATTTTTCTAAAAAGACTTAAAATAAAATGAGATAAAGATAAGTTCAATTCAACAGTGTAATAATATATTTTATTTAATCCTACTATAATATTATAACATTTAATCAATTTTTAATTATCATAGTTCATAATAAATAACAACAGAAAACAGTCAAAATTATCACGGCCACACACGGTTGTTGGTCATGTTTTTTTTTTAGGTTGGCTAAAACATTCGCCTTAACTTTGTAAAAGGCGTGACAAATATTTTTACCATAAGGTTAATAGTTGCAAAGTGAAAAGCTAATTTTTTATATCAATTTTTGCTAATCATGATTAGTAATAATTATTCACCATAATTTTAGTCATAGTTATTAATATTGCAGTCATGTTTAATTTTTTTTTCTAGTGATTTTAGAAGTTTTTAAATTCATTTTGCCACCATTAAATTCATAGAGTACGTAAAAAAAAAAGTTGTCTATTACAAACTGTGTACAACACACCTTCAGCCACGTTGGTGTTGTGTCCTTTTCAAGTGTGTGTGTGTGTGTTTTTTCAATTTTTGAACACGTAAAATGGTATATTGATTATATATAATAGGATCATACCAATGTCGTTGCTTTGTGTCCAGCACTGATTCAATACTATTAGAATTCCAAGTCCAAATTCTAAATTATAACCAATTAAAAATACATCCTCGTATCTGGTCCCATAAAACACAATAATTTATAGGAATAATTACACTCCCCTTTTCCGAGGTTTGGTGTAATTACACGTAGACTCTCTGTGGTTTGGGAAATTACAGCTAACACCCCTAAGGTTTGCCTACATCTAACAAATAAGTCCATTCGTTAGTAAAAATTCACCGAATTGACTGATATTAACAAAAAAATTAGAAAAAAAATCTACATTAACCCTTAATTAACTTATTGCATGTTAAATATTTTTTTTCAGACTAAATTACCCTTAAACAGTGAAAATATACGTCCTCAGATACATTAACGCGTGAAAACGTATGATGGTAATTTATTCATAAAAAAAAATTATTTGACCTGCAATAAATCAATAATAAGTCAAATAAGGGTTAATATAGATTTTTCTTTATTTTTTTTGTTAGATGAAAGCAAACCTCAGGGGTGCTAGATGTAATTTCTCAAATCACAGAAGATCTACGTATAATTACACCAAACCTCGGGGGAGGGAAGTGTAATTATTCCTAATATATAATATTTTTTATTACCGATTTAAAAAAAATATCGCACAAACTACCTTACATTTACTGATTTAATTAAATTTATGTTTTATTTTTCTTAGGGTTTCATTTCACTAATTTCTTGTCATAACTTTAATTTATTATTGTCATAATTAGTCATAAATAGCTTATGATTTATATTTAACTAGATATCGTTGCACGTGGTTTCCGCGAGCATAAAAAAATTATTAAAAAATAAACTAAAATATAAATTAGGGTAAATTACAATGGGCTCCCCTGAGGTTTGCCATAATTACAAATACCCCCTCCTTGTTTAAAAAATTACAAATACCCCCTTGAAATTTAAAATAAATGTGAAGTCCCTAAACAATGCAATGGAAATCTCAATTTTACCCCTATTATTTATTATTAAAAAAATAAAATTTAAAAAAATTCGAAAATAAATTTGAAGAAAGGTAAATTTCTATTTTACCCTTTATGTTATAACCATTTAATCTCTCCCGCTTCTTTCAAGTTCATCTGCCAAAAACCCTATTCTCCAAAAGAAAAATCCTTTTCAAATTCTCTCAACAAAATCTTGTCTTACCGAAGGTGAATGATGTATTTCTTCGGCGTCGTTGTTCACTGAAGAACAAGAAGAAAAATCATATTCTGAAGGTCCAAGGAAAAGTATTTTATCGTCATTCACTAAGAAGAAGGTATGCATGCTTCCATCCGTTGCTTTGATCGCATGTGAAAGTTGTTTTCTTGGTAATTTTGGTTCATTCAAGTTGAGTTTTTTCTATTTCTACAAGAAATCAGTTTTTTTTTTTGTTTTTCGGAGCGAACCGACGTATATTTCATGGTTTTTTCATTTTTTTATTATTTATGAATAACTTGTAGTTGAATGTATATTTTGTACTCTATGGTTCCGGAAAATATGTGTTTGCCCAATATTTTCAGATTTTGGAGGAAACCCTAATTTTTATTTGTTGATTTCTGGTTATAATTTGGGGATTTTTGAAATTTATTAGTAAATTTACGTTAACTATCGAAGAAAGAAAGTTATGAATAGAATTCCATTACATTTTCACCCTACAATTTTTAAATGAAGTAACAGAATATATGTTTATGTTGATAGATTATTTGTGTGTCGTGGAATCTGCTTGTTGGAGACAGACAAGAATTAGGCAAGCAAGTTGCAAGAACTGAACTATATCTCCAAGTTAAACTGAAATTGAATAATTGAAGTATTGGATAATATTAATCTGAGAAGACACATTGTTTTGTTTTGTTTATTTTATGAATGGAGACATTGTATGGTATCATCAGCAGCACTTTCTGAATTAGTTAAAGATTGTGAATTTGAGTTGTAATCTGCAAGTTGCCATGATAGAAAAGATAGATCCCCTACACCTCTCCATGACAAATGAATTAAATATTACATTTAATTATGTGGAAATACATTTGTTTATATGCAAACAAGATGTCTGATATGAATTAACAGAGCTTTGTTTACAAATTCTGTGTATGTATATTTGTACCATTTATATTATTTTATTTTAAATTTTAATTTTTGTGGATTATTGAGATTCTGACATTGTTTTTCTTTCATTTTTATTTCATTTTTCAAACAGGAATGGCTGATAAGGTGTATGCTTTGGCCATACATTATAGGGGCAAATGCAAAAAGTTGAAAAATATTGACCCAGATAAGTATAGTTACATAGATTTTGTAGCAGATATTAAGGAAGTGCATGCTGTTGGTGATGAAACTGTTTTTAAGATCACATGCACTATGGATGATAGTAATGCGACTATGAATATTTGTAATGATTTTGATGTGTTAAGCATGTTCAGTAGAAATGAAAATAGAGTTGAATTTGATGTTTTTGTTGAGAATGTGGAGGGGGATAGTAATGGAGAGGGGGATGAGTGGATTGCTGAAAATGGGGAGGATACTGGTGGGAGAGGTAGTGAGAATGAGAGTGATGATGAAAATATTAGTGGGGAAGATAGTGAGAATGAGTCTGTCGGGGAGGATAGTGGGGATGAGCTTAGTGATTACAAGTCTGATGAGCATTGTGAGCCTAATAACTTTAGTGATTCAGAATTTGAGGATGATCCACTACATGGAAGTTTAAATAGGGATGCATGTACTTTGCCTTGTGAAACTGGCCAAAAAGTAAAGTTAGAAAAGGGTATGGTCTTTGTTGATATCAATGCATTTAGAAAAGTTTTGAAAGAGTTTGTTATTCAGGAGGGTTTCAAAGTAATGAGGATGAGAAATGAAAAAAAAAGAGTGACAGCCCACTGTAGTGTGAAGGACTGCCCTTGGAGAGTCCATGCTTCTCCATTAGCAGATGGTGTCACCTTCCAGGTAAAGACATATGTACCTAACCACACGTGTGTCAGATCTGATCCTACCAAAGAAGCTAGTGCTGAGTGGATAGCTTCTAAAATTGAGAGTGTATTGAGGGAACCCAGGGATGAAGGCTAGAGGTATTAGAAATGAACTCAAAAAGTTTGGTGTCAACCCTCAGTACATGCAAATCTATAGGGCTAAAAAAAAGGCCATGGAGTCAATAGAAGGAAGCTATGTTGAGTCATTTGGGAGGATGTCTTATTATGCTGATCTTGTGTTGGAAAAAAATGAGGGAAGTGTGGTAACCCTTCAGTGCGATGTAGATGAAACTGAACCCATCCATTCTACACCTATTTTTAAAAGATTTTTCTTGGGGTTGTCTGCTTTGAGGATGGGTTTTTGGAGGGGTGTAGTCCTTTCCTAGGCTTTGATGGGTGCCATTTGAAAGGGCCATTTGGGGGTGTATTACTAGCTGCCATTGGGTTGGATGGGAATAACGGTCTATTCCCTGTTGCATTTGCTGTTGTTGAGTCAGAGTGCAAAGAGTCTTGGACATTTTTTTGAAAATCTATCAATGCTGGTGGGAGGCTTCTCTGTTGACAAGCCATGGACCTTCATGAGTGACAGACAGAAGGTAAATCTTCTATTTTCAGCATATTGTTGGTGTTATGCATGTTTTTGTTAATGGACTGAAATGTAATGCATGTTTTTTTCAAGGGTGTATTTGTTAGATGATGTTTAAGTTATGGACTGAAATGTAATGCATGCATTGTTCAAGGGTGTATTTGTTAGACGATGTTTAAGTTATTGACTGAACTGTTGTTTAGTAATTGATTTTGTTTATGTATGTTGCATTTGATGAGACTATATATGTTTGTTATTTAAGTTATCGACTGAAATGTTGTATTTTGTTTATGTAAGTTGCATTTGTTGTTTTTATGTATGCTGCTTGGTTTAATTTAAGGTTGCACTGAATTGTGATAGGGATTGGTGGAGACAATAAATGAGGTTGTACCTCATGCTATTAACAGAAGGTGTGCAAGGCATATTTATGCAAATTTTAGGAGTCAGTTTGCAGGGACGGCATTGAAGAGGTATTTCTGGCAAGCTGCCAGATCGTATAGTGCTGCCGGTTTCAACTTTGCACTTTATAAGATAAAAGAGTTGAAACCTGCAGCCTGAATGGCTGCTCAAAATCCCAGCTGAAATGTGGGTCTAGACATGCATTTGACCCAGGATAAAAAATGATCATGTCACTAACAATATTTCTGAATCATTTAACCATTGGGTGGGGGAACTTAGAAGCAAACCAATTCTAACATTGGTGGATGGATTGAGGGCCAAATTAATGAGTAGATTGCAGAAAAGAAAACAAAAAGGCATTAAATGGTCTAGTTTGGTTGTCCCTAAGGTTGTGAAGGGATTGAACTTAGTAAAGGAGGAGTCTAGAAAGTGCCACCTTTTAGTGGCGGGGGATTATGAGTTTGAAGTGCAGGATGAGAATATTAACTACATTGTAAACTTGAGGGAAAGAACATGTAATTGCAGGGTTTGGGATATATCTGGTATCCCATGTAGGCATGCGGCATTGGGAATATCTCATAGAAGGGAGGATCTAGATAGTTACTGTGATAGTAGGTTTTTCAAGAAAATTACATGAAAGCCTACAAATATTCCATACATCCAGTACCAGATCAAACATTCTGGCCTCATGGAGTGGATGTTACTCCCACTCTTTTGCCTCCAATTATTAAGAGAATGCCAGGGAGACCGAAAAAAAGTAGAAGAAAGGAACAGGGTGAAGAACCAAATGCAATTAGAAGATCAAACATGGTTAAGTGTAAGGTTTGCAATGAGTTAGGGCATAACAGAAGAACATGCCCAAACATTCAGGTATCTAAATTGCGATCAATACTTCACAATGTATTTTACATTTCTTCAGCTTTAATATTGTTTATTTTCTGATTATTTCAGGTTCAGAACAGTGGAAGAGACTCAGATCTTCATGTTCCTTTATCAAAACTAACAAGAAAAAGAAAAACACCTCCTTTAGCTGGTAGAAAAGAAAAGCTGCAGTTATTTCATCATCCCAGCCACCAGCACCAGCACAAGTTTCATCCTCCCAGCCTTTGCCCAAGAAAGATCCTGTCGTTCCTTCAATGCATGCTGCAGGTTCATCCTCACAGCCGCAACCACCCTCGTATCTTGGAGCAGCATATCTACCACCAAGCTTTTGGAGAGGGATAGGAGTCTCTCCTCACAAGGAAATAAGGAGCAAGAAACACAATGATGCTAAAGGAGCCAACGACAATGAAACTTGCAGTCAACAGTGATTGGTGTATCACTTTTTACAATGATGTATTTTGGAAAGTTTAGGAATACCCTGCTAGTGGTTTTGAAACTAATGATATTTAGACAAATTTGTGGTGATTAACAATTTATGTAGGTGATCAAATCTATGATTGTTGTGATGTTTTTAATGGATGGTGAATTCCTTTTGTAAATTAAGCTATTCTAATGAACTAATCTATTTTGTTAATTAATCTATTGTGATGCTCATGTTATTACTCATTGATGTTCAAAAGAGGATTTTGTACAATTGCAAAAGCCTCCCATTTCAGTTTTAGTAAAAAAATATTACAAATTCATCCAAAAGTCAATTAAAAAATAACAATACAGTCCATCTCATAATCTTACATTAAGGGGCATTTTAGTCCGTAAAAGGAAATTAAAAAATACAAAAATTAAATAAAATTATATTTAATTATTTAAAAGGTCATTTTGGTCAATTCACTACAAAAAATGGATAAAAACCTAACAGGATGGGGTATTTGTTAGATGACCATGAATACTGGGGGGGTATTTGTAATTTTTAAACAAGGAGGGGGTATTTGTAATTATGACAAACCTCAGGGGAGCCCATTGTAATTTACCCTATAAATTATAATAAATATGGAGAAGTAAGGAGAAAGAGAAATGTGGGATAGTGGGTGGTTATGAGAAAAGAAATAATTATAAAATTATTAAAAAATATTAAAATTACTAATTTGACCAAATAATTTTAAAACGGAAAAAAGAAATGAAAGGTAATTGGGGCAATCTAAAGTTGGTACCCCCGAAGGGTTCTATTTTATAATAGTATAGATTATGACTAATTAATTAATCGAAACTTATTTTTCTTCATGTTTAGATATGCTTTTATCATTGTCATCAGGTGTATAACTTTTAAGTAATGGATAACTACACCATCATTTCTTAAGTTTGATGTAATTACACGTAAACTCCGCATGATTTAAAAAATTGTATTTAATACCCTTGATATTTGCATCCATTTAACAAATAAGTTCATGCATTAGTCAAAATTAAATGAATATATTGATTTAATAAAATTAAAAAAAAAACTGAATGAAAAATTAGTATTTGAACTCGATTAACTTAATACCTTTTTTTTATTTTTCTTTTTTCTTTTTTTTTTTTCTGCTAAACTACTATTATAATTGTGAAGACATACTTCCTTTCATGATTAACGTGTGAAGATATATAATGATACGTAATTTGATCGTAAAAAAAATTATTTAACTTGCAATAAATTAATAATAAGTCAATATATGGTAAATATGGAGTGACTTATTTGTTAAATAAAAACAAATTTCAAGAATACCAGATGTATTTTAAATTATAAAAAAATTTAAGTATAATTATCTCAAACCTTAAGAGAGAGAGAGGAGTGTAATTACGACCTCCATAAGTAATTCGATCGTGGTCATCCTCATTTATTTACTTGCCTAATTAATTTTGAGATTTCATGTGTGCCAGACTTTATTCAACCCAAAAAAAAGTTAAATTATGCTTCACAGGCATATATACTCGTATACACAATTCAAATAGAATCATCGTTGAAATATACATAACAAGTGGTTGCATAAATAAGTATGAGGTTATGTGTTCGAATTTTATCAAATATGTGCACATTTTGTATCACTTTATGAGTTATTATAATCAATGTCGTGACACCCCTTACGTAATTACAGTTCATCTCATAAGAAATAATCATTTAACCTGATAACATAATTCTTTTTTTCGCCAATACACTATATAACCCTCATGGAAGAATATATGTCATTAAAATTTTATATTCAATCCTTAACCTTAGTATTTATGAACATAAGGAAAGAAGAGAAGTGAAATTTCTAGTTATTACAAAAATTTTAAATACAAATTCACTGAAAATCTAATACATAAGTAATTACGCAGCTAGAGCTCCCAACTCAAGATTTCACTACTGACCCACCTATTAATACTGATGATCGTCTAGTCACTATCACTATAAGGAAAATGATCAATAGCTACGAAAAATTTTTGATGTTAAAATCAACGTCTAACTAATCAGCAACTAAAATTTTCGTTACTAAATTCAACGATGAGTTAATCATGATTTGATTAGCAACTTAGTTAATCATAGAAAATAAAAATTCAATTAGATTATGGTTTTAATGAGTTTATTCATTTATTAATATATAATTCAAATAATTGGGGATTGGTTTTCAAATTGTATTAGTTTTTAAATTTTAGAAAAGTTCATGAACCAGCAGATTCACTTAATTGGGGATTGGGTCAATCAGATCCTCAGTTCAGCTGGTAGTTCGAGCATTTTTCAAAAAATAAAAATAATTTTGAGACTAGTATGATTTTATGAGTTGGATTCAACTTTTTTATGACTGGATGACTATTCAACCGGTCCGACCGACCGGTCCAGGTGAGTTTTAAAATATCGAGCGACCTTTATTATAATTCATAAAAAAAAAATATTTCAATAAAAAAAACTATTTTGAGAAACGATGGATGTAGGAGAATTCTTTGGACTATGTAAACTTTATGTCTTATAATTATATATATATATATATATATATATATATTATATATATATATATATTATATGGATGTCCACGATCTGTCGAAACGATTTTTAACAGTTATGTTATGTGATTTAAATCAAACATCTGTTTTTTTCAGTGAATCAATTGCATAATTTTTCACAACTAAATATGTACAAAGAAACAATAATTTATGAAAAAATCACATTTTGCACAATTGAGGTAAGATACTCATTAATGTATATTGGATTATCCCATACTGTCAATTATGCATAGCTACTAGACATGTGATTCTGGGAGCAAAACTCACCATTCTTGCCATACATCCCTCATGCAAAATGTGAATTTGATCATTTTTGTTATAAGAAACAACTTTAAAGATAAATTTTTAAAGTTTGTTGTGTGTGTATATATATATATATATATATATATATATTAGGGGTAAATTACAACGACCCCCGTGAGATTTGGCATAATTACGGATACCTCCTTATTATTTAAAAAATTACAAATACCTCCCTAATGAATTGGTGAAATTATGTAATCAATGAATGGATGTATGAAATTATCAACTTTGCATTTGCAGTAAATTTTTTTTATTTATTTTTAAAATTAAAAACTTCTAGAGAGAGAGTACATATTAAAATTGTACGATTCGTGGGATTGATCATTTTTTAAAAAACTCATATTAAATAAAACAAACACCCACATATTTAGTAGAATTCCAACCTATGGGAGTGATCATTCTTGTGAGGATTAATTTTTTGAGTTCATGTTATAGTATGCTATATATATTAGTAAATTTGAGGTTTTACAACTTTTGAATAATTACATGAATACTTAGCTAAGAAGTCCACATATTTACACATTAATGGACACAAACCAAAATTTTTACACACTCAACTCCATCTATAAATGTAAAGTCTGCTTTGTTGAATTAATGGAAAAAGACACATAATTTATAGGGATGATTACATCATCCTTCCTTGAGAATTCGTGTAATTATACGTACATTTTATGTTATTTGAAAAATTAAATTTAGTATTCATGATAATTGTTTTCGTCTAACAAATAGATTCATTTGTTTGTAAAATTCACAGAATTTGTTAACATCAGCAAGCAAGTTGAATAAAAATCTATGTTTACCCCAATTGACTTATTACGGACTTATTGCAGGTTAAACAATTTTTGTTGAACCAAACTACCCTAGTACCCCATATACATCTTCATATATTAATGCACGTGAGGAAGTACATTTTCACCCTTGGGATACCTTTTTATATATATATATATATATATATATATATATATATATATATATATATATATATATATATATTCGCACACTAATGCATGTGAGGGTGTACATCTTCATCGTTACAAGGATAGTTTGGCCATAAAATATTTGTTTGCCCTGCAATAAGTCCGTAATAAGTCAATGGAGATGCCAAACAAATCTTTTCTAACCAAACTACACCTTAGTATACCCTTATACATCTTCACATACTAAATACATGTGAGTAAGTACATATTCACCCTTAAGGTACCTTTATATATACATGTACGCTAATACATGTAAGAAGGTACATCTTCATCATTCTAATGGTAGTTTGGTTAAAAAAAATTATTTTGAGCCGCAATAAATTTGTAGTAAGTAAATTTTGGGTAAACATAAACTTTCATTCAATATTTTTGCCAATGTCAGCATATTTCTTGAATTTTACTAATGAACGGATCTATTTATAACATTTGATGGAAATAAAAATTAAGAGTACCAAACGTATAATTTTCTAAACCATAAAGATTTACATATAATTATATCAAATTTAAAAAATATATAATGTAATTATACCTAATTTACATCTTAATACTCTTCTATTTTATCCCATTAAGAAAACTAATATAAAACATAAGTCGAATTTGAACTCGAACTCAAGTAAAGACATCTCAAATAATTCATATTAATGTCTTAGCCTAGACACAAGTTAGCAAGACCAAAATTAGGCACAAAAAGTTGTACATTGCAATAATTATACCAATCCTTAGTGTGGGCCAAAATTAAAAGGGTAGCTACAAAAGGTCTTGTGACCAAAGGCTACATATACATATTGTTGGGAAAACATAAAAAATTATTTAATTTTGAAAAATAACAACAATAAATAATTATAGAATATCATAATACACTCGTCGAATTAGCATTTCATTAATTTACATAATTACTATATAAATATTTAATATTTCCCAACTCTATTAATTATATATATGGGCACAACATATATAATACTAACATTTTAAATATTTTAGGAAGCGGAATTAATTATTATTACATATATATAAATATATATATGTAATGCTGACAGAGAGAAGAATTATTTATATACGTACAAGACAAGTTGTTCCGAGTTAGGCATATTTAATTTAATTGCTAGAGAAACCAGTCGATAACTAATTATGAGGCTATATATAATTAACGCGAGTGGTTTATAGTTAATACCGTTTGTTTAGGTCAAAAAATTGGTCTAATTACTCTATATATACATTTATATGTCCCCATTAAATATTGTAAGGTAAATGACCTAACTATCACATTATTTTAAATGGAGGGTGTTAATTGCAAATTATAGTACATAGCTAAAAATCCCATTTCTGAGTTTTGAGTTATGTAACCTATAAATTGAGATATCACAATTAGGGTGATTTAAAAGCAAGAAAATGGAAAAAAAACAAATTATTTATTGGTCATAAGGTATGTACGAGTTTTTCAAATCCTCCTTGTCAATTATGTTTGGATTATCATATAATTATAATTTAATAATGGAAAAAATATTTGTTAAAGTTAAATTATTGGGGTGCACATATCGTAAATTACAATAAACTCTCTTGCGAATGGATATAATTATAAATTAAATACCTCATCGTTGTTTGAAAAATTATCAATGCTCACATGATATTTAATAAAAATATGCAATTTTTGGACTGAGGCGTAGAAATATCCACTTTGCCATTGTTGTTTCTTTTCTTTTTAAAAAAAGATTAAAAGATTATAAAGAAAACTAATGAGGTGAAAATTTTTCTTCTTGGTCTTTCGGTCAATAAAAAGATTAGAAATTTTTAAATAATTAGTAAAATTATAATTCCTAATCCAATAATATTCTGGCTAGTTCACCACAAAAATACAAGAAAACATAATAGAGGCTAATAATAAACTAGTTTTTGGACGAACGTTAAAATCAGAAAAATTGATGGTAATTTTTTAAATAATAATAGAGTATTTATAATTATGTCAAAACGCACAAAAATCATTATAATCTACCATATATATTTAATTATGCTTCGAAATTTTTACATTTTATTTACATTCTTTTTACCCCTATGTTCTAGTTTTCGTACCTTAAAATCTTTGGATTTATTAGTTCTTTTTTTTTTCCTTATTTGGTGTGTATAAAGCATACTCAATGTGTGTATAGAATTATAAATAAATTATAAATAATTAATTGTTTTCTTCCTCTTTTTTATTTAATTTCATAATTATTTTGCCCAAAATAAAAATTTAATCACGATTAACATATGGGGATTGATCTATTTTCCTGAACTTATATAAGTCTACTATTTTCTTGTTAATATATGCATGAACCATAGTGTATAAAAAATAATTAATTAGTAGAACAAAAAAGAAAAAGAAGAACCATTAATTAGATAAACTCGATAAATTACTTAAATACTTTAATATGCATTTATAAAATAAAATGTATCTATATATCAAAGATCTCATTGAAAATTTGAACTTTGCTTCAAACTTATTGTTTTGTGGAAGGTAAATTAAATTTATTTTTATTTAAAAAGATTAATTATATTTTTTTTATATCAACTTACCATCTGAATTTTATTAAATTTCACACTTTGTTATTTATAACTATTTTTAATCAAGTTTTTGTCAAAAAAGCATTGCATACAGTGCACATGTAGTATTTAAAAGTTATGTGATGTAATATTTTTTACATATGCACAACATGTAATGCTTTTCGACGAAAAAATCAATAAAAAAACGATCACATATGACAAAGTGCAAATTTCACAAATTAGATGATAAGTTGATAAAAAAAAAATAATGTCAAAAGTGTAAAAACGAACATACTTTAAATAACAAAATATAATTTATCCTATTTAAAATTAAAATCAAATTCCCATTTCAAAAAACAATCGAGGGTAGATTGATTACCGTCAACCATTTTTTTCCTCAAAGCCCAGAATGAGGTAATGGGCACATACCGGCTACCGAGACAGCCCAGCAAGCCAACGAAAACGTTTTGCAGCCGTAGCTTCAAATTTTAGAAAAATCGTTGTAATTTACCTAAAATATATAGATTAACACAACAAAATCTTGGTTATGTAATAACGTTGTCAAATTTCCACATAATCCCATTAGTACTATATGGTATGGCCCCCCCTCTTTCTCCTATCCCTCTATCTCTATGTCTTGTTTCTTTCCCTCTCGCAGATTGTGGTGTGAGTTAGTTAAGTGTCGCTATGTCTCAAATTTGGACATATATACTAACCCGACAGCTGAGTACGAAGTAATTAGGAACATTAACATACCCTACCCTAACCATTTTAGAGTAGATTATCGTCCTTCCCTTAGAGTGAGTGGTTGAGATTTGTTTAGTGACGGCAACACGGCAGGTCCGGAAGAGGTTTGACAAAACTCGAACCCGCCCCGCTAATTAAATTTTGGATCCAGACTCGGACCCATCGAAATTGACCTGATTTATTTGGTTAATACTTTTAAAATATTAGAAATATATTTTTTTAAATAATATTACTATCATAACTTATAAATATGAGACAATAATATTATTGGGAAGTTAATGCTTGTTTTGTAAATTTATATATGCGCATGTTTGAGGAATTGAAATTTTAAAAATTTTAGAAAGTGTTACTTATATAAATATTAAAATATTTATAAACTATTTATATCGTTATTTTAATTTATAAAAATATTGAGTTTATGTATGATATGTAAGTATAAATAAATTATACATATTTTTGCGTATGTACAAATATGCTTTTGTATAAGTATACATACAATATTCAACCAATATTTTAAAAAATAATCGAGGGTGGGTCCGGATCTAAATCACTAAAATTCGAACCCGTGCTCTGATATCTGTTTAAGCTTCAAGATCCATCCCAACAGATGTAGGTGCGGTCCGATTCAAATCCAACCCAAATTCATTGCCATCCTCTAAATTTATTTCGAGTTGTTTGGTATTATACGAAGAGAAAGTTAAATTCAAATACTTGTTCTTCTTCTTGGTTGATAAACAAAATTCTTCTGGTAAAATAAATAAAATACTTTTACTTAGAAAAGGAGAAAAGGTAAGCAGTAAAATAAATAGCAAAAAAAAAAGTACAATAAAAAGAAAATTGTATTTTTTGTTAATCTATACTATTATAAAAGAAAACTCATTTGGCGTACCAATATTATAATATCTAAATTTTACCCTTCATTCACTTTTTTCTTCAAATTTTTTGTTAGAATAGTAATTTTAATTTTTTTAATAATTTCACAATTACATATATTTTTTTTTTCTCTTACCCACTACATTATTTCTCTCACATCAAACTTCTCTATATTTCTTTTGCTTATAAATTTCTTTATTTTTATTAAATTGACAATTATAATGTATTTTTTCTTTGTTACCTCACGTTTTTTTTTTTCTAATTGTCTTTTTTTCTCACTCTTAAATCATGATTGTTGTTTTTACGAAAAAAAAAAACTTTTAATTTCACATCATATTTTTTTTATATTCGCGAGAACCGCGTGCAGCGTGATCTAGTATAATAAAAAGATAACATTTTGTCTTTCAAACTTTATATTTCCACTTTTCCACTTAATGTCGTACGCAAATAAAATTCACTTCAAAGGGAATTCATATCTATCATGTTTACTTTCTTTGTATTTATTCTTGCAGACAGATATTCATTTTCTGATACATTTATTTTTAAGAAATTTTAATCCAAATTAAATTTGATCGAATCTAGATCAATTATATAACTAATGTAATACCTTTGTGCATTACATGACAACTATATTACATTTGCTATGTAATCAATTTAATTCGATAAGACGTGTTTGGGTTAGAATTTTCCTTTACTTTACAGACTAACCAAACAAGCTCTTAAGTGGGCAATTATGATCACTTATTGTTGCATGTATAATATGATCACTCAAAAACCGATCAATTCTAGATGTTGCTAAACAAGAACACAGTGAAAAATCTTCTATTCCACTTTAATATTACAAAATGATGAGGTGTCACAACAATACATGTTCAGTATGCATCTCTACTTGTATATTATAGTTTAACTTAATTATTATTTGAATTCTCGATAAGGACTCATGTCAATCACACATTAGTATAACATCAATATATGACATCAGACTGTAATAAAAAATCGCTTGAACAGAAACCATATTCCTCAACTTATCGGGTACTTTTCAACGGGTTGAGATTGCGGAAAGATTTGGTTGCAACTCAACTTTCTAGTATGTCGTATATAAAAAATTTCATGTCACCCAATAAGAGCCGTTGGATGTCAAGATGCACAGTGGGCCGAGCTGGATTAGCCTGGCCCAAGACCAAATTGAACCAATAAAAAAATAGCCTGGATTGGCCCAAGCCCGCTTGGGACCAAGTTGGTCCTGGGCCAGTCCAAGTATTGAAACTTAGGACCAGCTCAGCCTAGTGGCCCAGGACCACCTGTTCCTGAGCCAGGCCTAGGCTGGGCTGCTGGGTCAATTTTTATATAATAATAATGTATGACATAAGTTTTATTTTATTCTCCTAAATTTACTATTCTAATAATTTTTTTATACTTTTGAAACTCTAAGAATTATTGTCATTATTATTCTATTTCTAAATTTTTAATACTTTAAGGACTCCTTTACTTTTTTGGATGGGATTAAAGAGGGTTAGATAATTTCATGATTATTATTGGGATATTTAGTAAGATGATAATTTAATAGCTTATTTACTTTCTATTAATTGTTGGATGATTATTTGTGATAATTTTATGTTGTATTTATTTTTGTAGTTGTTATAAAGATCAAATGTGTAATGGACAAAATTACCCATAATTGAACAAAAACATCAATATTGCATATTAACATCACAAAATATAAAATATTTAAAAATACTTAAACTTTTTATATATACATAATATACATCATTTTCTCCATAACCACCATATTCATGTTCATAAAAAAATATTCATTAATATATAATAATATAAAATATACATGTTATACAAATTACTATAAATTTTTAACATCAAAAGAAATTTTTATTTTTGATGTATTATTATTATTTGTTATTCTATAATTTAAATTTATAATAAATAGTTATTAAATTACAAAAATAAAAATAAAATAATTGGCGTGCACCAATATGGTTGGAGCTTAACAGAGAGATGCTTGAAAGCACGTTCAAATAAAATAATAATGAAATTGGGTATTTAGAAAATTAATTCATAAGTAGGGTTAAATGTGACATTTATCAACTATTTTTAGGAATATTATAATAAGACACATTTTTATCAATCATTAGTGGGCCAACAAGAATTATTAATCCCACCTCATTTGGATAGATTGTAATCAGCCCACAGTCACTACCAAGCCCGGGCCTGAGAATCAATCCCGGGCCAAGCCTAAAAAAAGTAAACAATTGATTGGGTCAGATATCCCCTCTAATCCGGCCCAATCAATTATAGTAAACATAGCCTTATTGATTCATACCTTTATTTATTTTCTTAAAAGTTTATTATAAATTATTTTTGAATTTATTATCATCTAAATTCATTATATAATCTTAACTATTATTTCTTTTGTGTAATTTAATTTATTGTTTATTTTATTTCATAATACTACTATAATTTAATTGTTCAAAAGAAACATTTATTTTATAAAAAGAATAAAATAAAATAAGCACATTTAAGCTTGATCTAGGCTTGATTTGGGCCTGGTCTGGTCCTAGTCCGAGCCTCAACCGAGCTAGTTCACGAGCTAGGCCTGAGTTTATAAATGGACCCAATTGGGGACCATTTAAAGGCCCAAGACCACCTCGGGACCGGTCATGAAAAATAGTGTGCCGGTCCTGGGCCGAGCTTTTCTGGACTGGTCCATGCCGGTCCTGAGCTGGCCCGGCCAACTGTGCACCTTGAGTTGGATGCATACCATTTGAAATGCGAGAAACCTGCATCATGTCTCAAATGCTTTGAATTAATAAAGATCAGATATTTCATAAACACATCCTATGTTAACTTCCTGACAATTCCATCAAACTGGTCGAGCCGAATAGGCTTGATGATGCTAATGGTCTTCACAAAACTCAGACGAATAAAGTTCTGGTTCCAACACATCAAATGGCAAGGCTCATGGAGGAAGTTCAAGCAAGAAACAGAAGAGGAGATGACGAAAAAGTGGACGATAATGCCTTAAAAAGCGAAAGTAGAAATGTGAGTCGCCACGTTAACTATCACAAATCACACGGTGCAACAAGTCTCATCTACAAATTCAGTCTCTTAAAATCCCAACATTATATCTCAAACTCCATGTACCATGTTGATCAACAAAGTATAGTCTCATGGACGCATGGTAAGAGAACAGTCAAGACACAGCCCTACCTGTAAATTCTGATTCAGATTCCTATCGACGATCAACTTTCAAACTCCATTTAACGAATTAGATTTTGTGAGGTTAGTGGCGGTAGTCACTAGTTTGCCGATTGAATCAAGCTTTGTTCAGAAGGTTTTGCAGGTGGCCGCTCCTGACTGCAGCTTGTAGATCTGAATGACGAAGAATAAAGGCAAAAAAGAGAAATAATGTCATGTAATTGCAAAACTTACCGATTATGAGGTAAAGAACAGACACACACACACACGAAAAAAAAAAAAAAAAAAGAAAAGGATAACATCGGAAACAACACTTCGGACATAAAAAGTGACCTACCATCACAGCCACCAATGTGCTTGCCATTCACAAATACTTGTGGGACAGTTCGTCGGCCGAACATGTCCAGAAGAACGTCCTGAATTTTATATCCATCATCTGCATATAATATATGAAGATTAGCAAAAACTCAGTCACCAAGAGTACTAAACTGTTGCAAACAAAACAAGTATGAATCACTACCGTAAACCTTATCACTGAATCTTAGACTAATGGGTAATAGATGACAAGATGAACCACCAGAATAACTACCTCGAAGATCAAGCTCCACTACAAAGGGCTGCTCCTCGAGTTCACTGAATATGTGCTTGGCACGCAAGGAATATCTAACTCACAAAAAAGCACGGTCATGAAGCTTAGAGACTGTTCAGATCAAACAAACAGTTTCAAATCAAAAGATTGTACAATTTACTTAACTAAGAATTCAAGAGCTACTCAAATGTAAACCTGCATGGAATCTGTTGATAGGATTCATTCAGAATATGATCTATTTGACTAGGAACCACTTATCACATTAACCCACTTTAAAATATCATCCATTCTACTAAATCGACGCATGCTCCAAGCAAAAAAGTACAAAATATGGACTCGAAGCAGGAGAACACCTCCGTGCTCTCTCTCTTTTATCTCATTGCTAGATAATCTTAAGACAAAAATCTTCTTTCTTTCTTTCTCAAGCGTCTCGTCGCTGCATTCTTACATTTCACCATACATATCGAACTCTCTAATCTATGTTCCAGCAAACTCTGATATTACATATCCTATTATACTGGGAACTGATAATTCAATCAGTATTATGGTTTAATTTGTCTACCCTGGAACGAGGTTGGTAGTGGATAGTACCTAAAATTTCTTGTTCACGCCTGTTCATTTAATAGGTAAAGGCCTCTTCAACCAAAACTAAGGTTACCGAATTTCTCCAACTCAGGTTCTTAGATAACGAACACATGAATTCATTATCCTACAAAACCAATTGATTAAAAAGGGGACAAAAGGAAGATTAAGTAGAAAAAACAAAGACCAGTAAACAAAGAAAATGAATGTAACTTTAAAAGTTTCACCTTTAGTATTCCTGTTTGAGCTTGTCAACTCCAAATCTACTCTGTTTCTACACTACGGTAATCATATGCTACCAACATTTACAATATTTAACACTACAACCACATGCTAATTACAGAAGAAAATTCAATGTAATTTTAAAACAAAAAAGCTGTTTAAAACAAAAAAAAAAAAAACAAAAAAATGAAAATGACGAGGAGCTGAAAATCAGCACTTTGACCAAAATTTCTTGATCAAATATTCATTTATCACTCAGATTGAGGATTATTACAGTATGACTATATAGGTGAGGAGACTTACGGGCAGTAGGATTTGGAGAAGATGGCGATCTTATTAGAGTAGATAACATTCTCCACGAACGCTGACGGAGAATTGGAAGCTAGGGCTCTCTGTGGAGCATTGCCCAGCAGCAGCATACAAGCTACGGCCGCGATCAACACAGGGCGCCGCCCCTCAAAGCCCATTTCCTGCACAGCCTCAGCCGCAACGCCGTCGTGCTGGCTCGCCCTTTTCAGCTCGCCGTTGTAACTACAGCTCAGTCTCAGAGCAACTCTTCTGGGCACAAAGCGTACACCTACCAAGAATCAAAAGAGTTGCAGCAAAATCGCACTATTAACACGAGATGAAGAAAAAATCACGAAAAAGCAAACACATCAAGAAGCCCAAATGAATCTTGAATTGAATCAGAAATTCTTTTAGGGCAAAAATCTGCGCACCGTTGGAGAAATTGGAGCGCGTGAAGAGCAGTGGTGAGGAAGGGAATTGATGCAGCTGAAGGGCTTTTGAGGAACCGTTCATTTCCTCTCTTACAAAATTGCGATTCCTCAGAAAATACCAAAGCTCGAAAGTTGAATCAGTGACAGTGACACGCGATTGCGGGTTCTTTTTCTTCTCTCAAAATCGAAGGCTGGTGAGTTAAGGGCAAAATGGTCATTTGACACAGTAGCGAATTATAGAACAATGTAATAAAAAGGTTGGTCAATATTATTTTCTGAGGTTGACATTGATAATTGATAGTCAAGAGTTACGAAAAGTCACTTTTGCCCCTGAAACTATGAAATTATTTTTTTTTTTTGGCTCCTTTGGACTAAAGAAATATTCCACTAATCAAAATATTTATATATAGGGAAACCTCACCACTTATATAAAAAAATAAAAATAAAAAATTAATTTTTCCACTCATCAGGGAGCACTTCTTTATCAAATGGCTATAATTTAATTAGGGAATAATATGTTGTTTATAGGCAACAAAAAAAAAAAAAAAACTCTGTGTTATTTAAAAACAATAAAATACCTCCTCACTATTAGATTTTAATGGAGATTGATGAACACGCACTATTTATGCAAATTGGGCATCATTTTGGCATTTTTTACTCTTATTTTTAGTTTGCAATGTCTATTTTTCCTCTTTGTTAGATATAAGTGTGCAAATATTTTTCTACTCTTATTTTCCAAAAGCAACATTTTAATAAATTACATATTATTGGTTCATTTATTTTATTTTAGTTTTGATATGTTTAATAAATTATATTTGTTTATAAAATATATTAACTAAATATTAAAATACATAAACTACATATAATTTTAAATTTTAAATTTTAAATTAACAAATCACAATACAAAATTTAATATACTAAAATTAACTTTTCAAGTTTAAATATATATATATATTATAAAATATATAAAGTATATTACTAACTAAATTAAATTATTATTTACATTAAATATCAAAATACTAAAAAAATTATATAAAATATTTTAAGTTATATTATTTATAAATAATATTTAATTAAAATTACCATGTTTTAAAAATACAAATTTAATAGTTCTTTTATTATTTTTTTAATTTTGTAAAATTAAATTATTTTGACTTATTTTTCAAAAAATAAAATTTTCAAATTCAATTTTAAAATTTATATAAAATAGAAAAGTACGAAAAAAAAAAAACTAAAAATTGAGTCTTTCCCACACCAGCTCCGCTTTCGGCCAACGCTGCCTCGCTATGGATCGCGGTGAATCTCCGTCGCCCAGATTGAGTGCCGACGGCGAGGTTGCCCTCTATGTGGGCGACATCACTATCACCTGTTTTGCTTGTAGGTGCGATTGGGCGACGGCACAGAGACGGCGGCCGTCGCCGTAAGTTGTCTTAATATATATAAATATACTAGTGTGTGCCCCGTACTATGCATGGGTGTAGTTTAATTATGATTGAAATTATATTTTATAAAAATTTTAAATTTTGGAAAAGTTAAATAAAGAAATGTTTGAAATAAAATTTAAATTTTATTTTTCAATTATGATTATCAACATTAATAATAAAACTTACAATAGATAGAACAATATATATGAAGAGATCGATACAGATAAAAATAAGTTTTATTTATACATATAAATTAAAAATTATAATCAACTTCATAAGAAAAGTTCCAAAAGAGAAACTTAAACATGAATTCAATAATAAATTAATATACCATCTAAAAATTATAACATAAATTTAAAAATCAATCCAAATTTCAAGAATATCAAATATTGCATAAAAATTGTCCCGTGCTACACGGGGATTAAATTAATTAATGATTAAAATATATTTTATAAAAAATTTAATTATGTAAAAATAAAATGAAAGAGATGTTAAATTAATAATACAAACAAGTTTTGTTCTTCAAATTACATTACAGTAATATTAAAGAAATTAAAATTTACAATGTATAAAAATGATATATATCAAAAAAATAATTGAATAAGTATTACAAATGATAACAACATTAAAAAAAGCAATGAATTTTTTTTTATCTTTCATGATATCGTGAAACAAAAAATGATAATAAAAACTTAAAAGTAGATGAAAATTTTTTAAAACAAGAAATTTCAACTCATAAAAAAATAAATATTTCATGAACTCATGATATAAAATAACTAATACTATATAGATAAAAAAACAAAAAAAAAAAAAGCAATGAATTTTTTTAATCTTTCATGATATCGTGAAACAATAATTGATAATAAAAAATTAAAAATAATGAAAGTTTTTCAAAAAAAAAAAAAAAGATATTTCAACTGATAAAAAATGATAATATATCCATTTGATCAAAATTGAACGACTTGGGTCAAAAGACCGCCTTCAAATATATATATTAATAAAATAGATATTATACAACTATATATATAGATATACAAGTGTACATATATATAAATTTAAAAAATTCAAAATTCTTTTTCCAAATTCAAATACAAAGAAAACGCTCGAGCATGAGTCGAAATAATAGAATTTCACAATTAACGGTAGCCCATTACATCAAAAAGTGGTGAAGGATTAGGTTGTCTTAAAAAGACACAGATCATGTCCTTAGGTTCCCAAATATATCAAAATATATACATTCTACCTTCTTACACACGGCATAATTCATAACCCTTTCTTCTTTTATTTTCTTTTTTTCCCCAAAACTTCTATGTATTAGTCTACACACGGTAGATAGTCAATACCAAGTCTTCTACCAATTAAAAAGAAGAAAAAAAAAAAAAAAAGACAAGTCTAAGCAGGAAAACTCCTCTGAAATTTCATGAAAGCCTAAGCTCATAACTGGCTTCAATCTTAACAGTGAAGATCCCAAGAAGTTACTTAGCAAAATCTTTTCACAAACTGAACTTCCAACTTTCTTTATATCTCCTCTTGGTCTTGGAGAATTGACGCAAATACAAACTCTGTTTCTTGGGACTTTTGTCTGCAAGAAGACCATGTGAGTATTGGTAGTTTACTCCTATGTTTTCCAGGATTCTTGAAGTCTTTTCTCTGATCATGTGTGTTTGTAATATGGATTTGTTGTAAGGATGTAAGAAAATGAAACAGGTTATCTTATTTTAATTTGTCTCTGTCTTGTTTCATGATTTTGAATTTTTATTTTATTTTTTAATCATTTGGCTTCTTGATTTGTTCTTTTTCCTAAGTGTCTGTCTCGGGTTGGAACGAATTACTAAAACGGACTTGTATTTATGGATTAGTCGATATCTTTTCAGAAATCTTACGAACGGAGGCTCTTATTTTCATACATGTTGTCCCTTATCTTAATTTCGTTAAATTATATGTCCTCTTGTTGAATCATAACGACTTATGTTGCTCAAAGGTGTAAGAAGTTTCGGAATGTTATAGTTGTTTTTGCATGATTTTTGAAGTTCTTGATTCACTATTTGAATTATTGTTTTTGTTAACAAGTGTGGATGTTTCTCTGATCAAATAGATGTCTGAATGGATTTCTCATTGAAGATGTGAAAACTTGAGTGCATGACTGACTTGACTTGTTTCTTTATATTTGTTTTGTCCAAATTCTTGAAACTTTGTTTGGCTGTCTGTACTATGCTTTACTCCTTTGTTCTGTTTTTCCAATGAAGATGTGAAAACATTAGTGACCATATTGCTGTTATGGCTTGTCTTCTCTCACTAGAAAAAAAATGACTATTGACTACAATATAAATAGCTATGGGCTAAAAACTATGGTAAATGCTTTTGATTGACCATGATTAAGTAAAATGGATGACTATTTTGTTATTAACTATGATAATTAGCAATGGTTAAATGTTTCAATTTTTGCAGTGTCTTCTGATTCTCGGAAATATGTATTGAAATGGTCTCTCATGTTTGACATGTTCCTCTACTTAGGACTGTAGTTACAGGACTTCACTCTTGAAGGTAGACAACAGCTTCTTTTCGTTACCTCAATTCACAAAAGACAAGTACAAAACATGGAGATTAAGGATGTAGTAAGCCACATTGTTCTCCCATTTCTTCCTGCAAAATCCCTTGTAAGATTCCGGTCGGTCTCCAAGGATTGGGATCTTCGGATTAGAAGTCCCTTTTTAGCGCACCAGCAGAGTTACTTCTTCAACGACTTATCCGGTTTCTTTTGCCAATACTACGGTAGCAACCCGACGTTCTTAACTCTAGACGATCATGCTTATGGAGTTCCCTCTCCTTCTCTTACATTCCTGCCCGAACCTGTCGACATCATAAGTTCTTGCAGCGGCTTGCTGCTCTGCCAAGAGCGTGCTACAAGAAGTTCTTATTACATCTGCAACCCTGCGACTGAGGAGTGGAGGGAGCTGCCTCAACCTCAGCTGTATCATGGGATTGAAGCAGCGACCATCCTTGCATTTGAGCCGTCTCCCCTCAATATGTCTGCAGACTATCACTTGATTTCAGCAGTCCCAATGCTCGATCAGCCTGTCATTCTCTTTGAACTGTACACCTCTGAAACGAGATCCTGGAGGGTTTTAGCCACTACATTCGTAGAATCCGGAGATTTGAGTTTCACCAGTACTAGGTTCTACATGAACGGAATTGCTTACTGGGAGACAACTGCAAGAAAAGTGCTGGCTTTTGGTCTAAAGAACGAGGTGTACGAGGTTATATCACTACCACCGGACGCTCCTACCGGAGGCGTCCTGAGTCAAATTCAAGGGGAGTTATGCTACATCAGTGCTTTTATCTTCTCAGGCAATTGTTCGATAAAGATCTATGCTGGCATGGACTTGAGGTTGATACATGTAGCAAATGTGACTCTGGAAGTGGTGCCGGACCGGTTTCCGCGGTACCGGGTGCTGCCGTGTCTTGAGGGCAGCGTTGTAATGATTCTGGTGGAGAGTTTGGTATGTTCTTACAGGTTGAGTGATGGGAAGATTGAAGTGGTAGGAAGGGCTGGGGAGGGTGGTGGTGGTGGTGGTGGTGCAGACAACTGCCTGCCTTATGTGAATAGTCTAGTCCATTTGGCTTGAGAAACACAAAATGAGATCTTCAGTTGAGTTTGATTTTGTTTTCATTTTAGATTTTTCAAATTTTTATGTGAAGAGATACTTTTTGGTTTTTTTTGTACTGAATTTTCTGTGGAAATAAAACTATGCTTGGAAGTGTATTAGTTTTATTATTTAATTGGATCACTACTTTCTTTTTTCCCCTCATATTTGAATGAAGATTGACATGAAAGTTGTAATTTTTATTATCTTAAGATTAATATTCTTAAAATTGTATATTATTATTGGCCAAATTATATTTTACCCCTGTGTTATAAAAATAAGTTGAAAAGCTCCTGTAAATTAAAAAACTCTACCTTTGGCACCTTACATTGAACTGGTTTTTTACGGATTTTAACCCCTTGTTGGATTTAAATGATTAAAATGCCCTTTTTGACATATAAAATCATTCTCATTTATTTCCTTTTGTTTCGAGATCGTTTTTGTAGTTTTTTTTTTTTTTTTTGTATTTTTATCCTCCTAAAGAAGTATAATTTTTGTTTTTAAATATATTTATATAATTTATATAATATAAATAAAATTATAAATTAAATGAAAAGTTAAATTAAAGTCAACAGTAAAAAATTGAAAACTTATAAAAGTAAAATCACAACAAAAAGTAATATACTAATATTCACTATTTAAATACATATGAATAAAATACTAATTATAATTATTAACTAACTAAATTATTATTTAGTTGAAATATATTTAAGTTAATTACATTATTTACTATATAATATGCATAAAAATAGGCTGGCCCCAAAAAGCCCAAGTGATCCAAAAAGAGAAGAAGAGAAAACAAGAGGCCCGTAACATCCTAAATGGCCCAAGAGGACAGGGCATCCCCCTACTCGTACATGATCAAAGCTTAACAAAAATGTTGGCCTAGAAGGCCCACACACGTGGTAGACCCCTATCCTATATTGGCATCTCGTCAGCCCATGTGTCAGCCTACAATGGACCATGTCCCCTGGCGGCTGGAACTCATTGGAGACGAGGAGTTCCCAAGAATGAAGAAGAACTCAAAACCTATCAGACTCCAATAGCCTCTCCCGAATTTGGGATAGGGCATCCCCCAACCCGGAGATAAGTTTCAACAGCATAAACAACAAAGATAAATTTCAAATCAGGCCTTATCCTAACAACTCCTATCCACTATTCCCGGAGAATAAAGGGAACGTGCAACTCCAACCGGGAGGGGATGCCTATAAATACAAGTTCATTCTACCTACGGGGACACCTTGACCTCACCTTCAAAAGACCTCCTTGTCACATTCTTTACACTTTCTCACTCTAGACGTCTTTCTCACGTCTCTCATACTCTCTCCACCTCGCTCACTCTCTAAGCATTCCACAATCAACGTTATCAACGTGTTCATACACTTTTACACCTATATTACTTACCATATCTCGATTTATATTGCATTATTATTTTTTTATCTTCATATTTCTCGAAAATCCGATACTAACTTGGGCGTCAGAGTGCTAGATTTTTTTGCAGGTCTCCCCTTCAAGATTGACATTTCGCTTCGACCAAGCCTTGAACAATAATTTTTATCCTTTAAACCCGTGCGTTTTTTAAACATATCATAGGTGTCGTCTGTAGGAACATTGATCTTAAGGCGTGAGATCTATGGAATCTACAACAACGGAGGTAGACCTCCTCCGGAAGAATGGTGGCCTCCTCCTGCTGGAGGACCTCCCCTGATGCTTACTGCCTCGCCTTCGTTCAAGGCCCTACTTTCAGCGGCCTCATCATTATCCTATTTTAATTCCCTATGCAATTCAGAGACTTACAAATAGATCACCCCATTCAATGGGGACTTTCCCCTTGGTGGGCGAGACCCCCCCCCAAAGAAAGTACCACAAGGACTGGAAGGGCACATTTAAAAGCTTGAGCAGGACCTCTTGAACTTGCAAGACGTGACTTTGGGTTCCCCCCAGAGATTAGTTTTAGCAAAGAAATCTTGACAGACGAACTCCCCCCAACTGGAAGGAGCCCAACTTGCCAGGGTACGACGGGACCAAGAGATTGCAGGATCACCTCTCTTGCTTTGAGAAGTTGCCCTTCTCCACCGTTTACACTACTGGGGTCAAATGTTGTGTGTTCGTGAACAACTTCACATGGTTAACCCAATAATGATTCAATCAATTTCTCTCAGGATCCATCCGATCATTGGGAGAATTTCGCTCTCTCTTTCTCCATCACTTTGCCAATAGTAAACGATGTCAAAAAACAATAATGAGTATTTTCTCTTTACAATAAAGAGAAGGGGAATCACTGAGGGAGTATCTTCAACGTTTCAATTTCATGGCCCTAGAGGTCCTTACTGCTACATCTAATACTTTAATTTGTGCATTTATGCAAGGATTACAAAATGGGAATTTCTTCAAGTCTCTTTAACAAAGAAGCCCCTGCCAATTTTTACAATAGTTGAAAAATACATAAACTTGGAGGAGGTTAGGGAATACAAAACTGCCATCTTTGGTGAAAAATGCAAAGAACAAGAGGACGAGGACGAGGACGAGGACGCCTTCTCCGAATAAGTTCTGCCTTTAGGAAGACATCCCCTTCAAAATAAGCCAGCACCTAGGGGGCGTCCCCCAGAAAATAAGATTTGCTCCCAAGGGGGCATCCTCAGCATAAAGTAAGGCTTGCCCCTAGGTAGGCATCCCCACTGAATAAATTTTCACATACCAGTTTTTCTCAATGAGTATCTTTAATATTTTAGCTTAATAATTTTGGAGGTTTATTTTACCACCTTCAATGTATTAAAAATTTGTCTTCTTGTAATAATTTCACGAAGAAGACATCCTTCTTAAACTTTTTATAAAGCCCTGTCTTCCACATAGGCACAGAGGCTCGTCTTCGAGTAGGTACTTAGGTCATTCTCTAGGGGACTTGTAAGCTCTGTCCTATGCAGGCATCTAAGCCCTTCTTCCGGCGAGCACCTTATTCTTCCTCCGGCGAGGTCCCTAATTCCTGTTCCAAGGTGGCACCCCCCTCAATAAGCCCTCCTCCGAGAAGACACAATAATTTTTGCTCCATGCAAGATCCATTCATGATATATACATATTTTCTTTATTGTCTAACATTTTCTTGCAGAAATATAAAGCCCTAAAGTGAAGTAGGCACAAAAGGCACTCGTTAAGCCCCCTCCATGGAGGCACCTTCATAAAAAGCCCTGTTTCATATAGGCATGAAGTAAGCTCTTATTTTTCTAAACATGCTTATGCTACTAACATTCTTTGTAGGAATAAAAAAAAAGGTTTCGGACCTAGGCTCTAACGACGTCTACTCTAATAAGTGTCGAAATCTCCACTTATTAGAGGGGGGGGCTATTGATGTGCATCAAAATAGGCTAGCCCAAAGAGGCCCAAGCGATCCAAAAAGAAGAAGAAAGAAGAAGGGCCCGTAATCCTGAATGATCCAAGAGGATAGGGCATTCCCCTACTCGTACCATAATCAAAGCTTAACAAAATATTCGGTCCAAAAGACCCATACACGTGGTAGCTCCCTATCCTACATGGCATCTCATCAGCCCATGTGTCAACAATCATGTTGAACCACATCAACCCTAGGAAGACCCCCTGGCGGTTGGGATTCACTGGAGACGAGAAGTCCCCAAGAATTGAAGAAGAACTCAAAACCCTAACAGACTCCAACAGCCTCCCTCAAATCTAGGACAAGACATCCCCCAACTCGGAGATAAGCTTCAATAGTATAACTAACTAAAGATAAAGGTCAATCAGGCCTTATCCTAACAACTCATATCCACTCTTCCCGAGAATAGAGATATTCTACCCTATGGGGACACCTTGACCCTACCTTCAAGAGATCTCCTTGACACATTCTTGACACTTTTCTCACTCTCTAAACGTCTTTCTCACGTTTCTCACACCTCTCTCACTCTCTGACCGGTTGTCGAAACTGTCAAAATTAATTACTGATCCTACAACTGTAGCAGTGGTGAAACCAGGTCGAATCTCTAGAAAACTACAGGTTAATTTCTCAGTTCAGTTGCAGTAATCGAATAGGGGGGTTGGATTGAGAGTTACCACTAATTAATAAAAACTAATAGAAAGTAAAGATAAATTATTGAAAGAAATCAAGAGAGAAGAAATCTAAACCAAGGGGATGTGTCATCCAATAGTTATGTTAATCATTGATCGCATAAGAATAATTTCACAATCAAGTATTCAATCTTGAAATCTATTAGGATAGCCATAATGGACCCATAATAAATTGACTTTGACTTGACTCAAGCATTTAAGTCAAAAATTATTATCTCAAGACTAGGCATGATAGCGTTCCATATCAATTCAATAATAGCATTTGCATCAATGAAAACAATTGAACCTAGATTAAACAATTGAGATAATTGTAATTATCTAACCTATTTTTCTTGTCCCCACAAATAAAATATGTAAAACTCATAACTAATTTGTTTGCTACTTATGTCACTCATTCATGACAATTACAGATCACTGAACTCATGGATAGCAGTAGAATAATTAACATTGAATCGAATTATCAGATCTATCAATAATAATCATTTCATAAAATATAAATCAAGAAAATAAATACTAAGTTAAATCAGATAAAACCAAGATCTCAAAATATAATAATTGGGTTCAACGTCTCTCTTGAATCAGAAAAGAAAATTAATTACACATCATATTTGTAGAAAATCCTAGAAAACATAAACTAAGAAGAAGAAGAAAAGGAGAGATGTCCTAAACTAATAGAGTAATAAAATATGGAATTGATACTAATCTTTAGCCTTCATGATACTTTTATAGCACCAAAAACATGTCTCTCTTGCCTTCCAACTTGCCGCCTGGAAAATGAAATAAATCGCAGTAACAAAATTTTCCAAATTGCCTATTTTCGTGTAAAGAGACTCGAGCATTGGATCACGCCCTATCGTATTCTCAAGTTTGTTTTCTTCTCAGTTTTGCCCATTGTATAGGGTGTGATCACGCCCTATTAGATGCTCAAGTCAGTTTTCATCTCATAACTTATTGGCTTCATTTTGGGCTTTTTGGCTCTATTTTCTTCAAATGGGGTTAATGACAATCCTTCACCTAAAAGATGCATAATTCAATTATCAATGCAATAAATTCATTCTAAAACAATTGAATTAAGCATCCATTTAAGTGATGAAACACATCCTATCACTCTCTAAGCACTCCACAATCACGTTATCACGTGTTCATACACTTCTACACCTATATTATTCACCATATCTCGAATTATCGTATTTATCTACTTTTATCTTCATATTCTCGAAGGTCCAATACTAACTTGGGCATCGGAGTGCTAACGCTTTTTTTACAGGTCTCCCCTCCAAGATTGGCATTCACTTCGCCCCAAGCCTTGAACGACAGTCCATATCGTTTAAACCCGTGCGTTTTTTGAACGCATCACTATAAATAGTATTCAAATTTAAATTACCATTATAAGTATTTAACACAAAATTTTAATACTTACTTTGAATTATTATTAAGTTTGAAACATAAATGATTATTTTTTAATTTTTAACTTAAAATTAAATAATTTAAATATTTTTTTTCCAAAAGAATTGCGCAATGAAAGTTGCCCAAGTCTACCATGGGCGATTGCAATCGCGATTTTCAAGATCGGGGCAACGACAACGTCAGTTGCATTGGCGACGTCCCCCCTCTACAGTGAGCGACGAGGGGAGGGAGTTTGTTGGGGTGGGCGGCGGGGGAAGGGGGTGGCAGAGTGGTTAATGGAATGGGTATTTCCAAATCCATTCTTATGTCTTTAATTGGTATGCTGTGTGATTGAGAATATTTATTCCCATGAGAATTTATATTCCCTTATATTAGGGATTAGCTATTCTTTCCCCCCAACATGGTATTAGTTATTCATAATATATTGAGAATGCATTTTTTTTTTAAAGCATAATAATTTTGTTTACCTTCTAATTTATTGTGTATACCAATCATAGGAATGCTATTAAAATGTGATACATTTCTTTTCTTTATTCCATTACATACCCACTTAATTTCATTCTTATATACCAATCATCCGTTAACGAGATGAATTGATTAGATCCTACGACTCTTATTACTTAAAAAGGATTCAATAATCACTAAAATAAAAATAATATCTAATAAGTAAGGACATAACTATCACTTTGTAAAAAAATAATATTGTCAGGCGTCAGGTGCATTTAATAGAATAGGACAAGTCGGCTACGCTTAAAAAAAAAAAAAAGATTTGTTTACTTAGTTTTTAAACATGAAAAGTTTTTAATTGAAATTTTAAAATATATCAGGGTTTTATGAATTTTGACCATTATTATTATAGTATAGCATATTAATTTTCTTCCTATAAATTCAAACACACACATCCAAAGATCATTTCTATCTCATCTAAACTCATCTCATCGTGATTTTAATCATTGAGATGAGATATCAGACCTAATAATCGCAAAATGTTCATTTAAACTGCATGCGGATTGATAATTTTGAAGATAGATTTCAAATCTTTAATAAATATTCTTTAAATTTGTTGGGATAATTTTAAATTTAAAAAATTTGAAAAATTTTAATTCTAATTTTGAATTATATTTTATTAAATATTTAATGAATTTCAAATATTTTTTATCAAAATTATTTACATGAAACCAAATTTATCAATTCAATGTAAATAAAATTTTATCGAAAATCCATTCTAAAATGATCAAGCATTATAATGCTACCACTATCAGCTCATAAATACAACTGCATAGTATGATAATTTCTAAAAAATATTTTATTTCGAGTTTTCAGTATTTTTTGTTGATTATTGTGTGAGAAATAAAAATATATTTAGATTGTATGTTATCAAACATAAGTTTATAAGTATGAGAAATGAGAATTTATTTGGATTTAATTTATTATATAGGTATTTTATCGATATTTTATTTTAAATATGTAGTATAATATTATTTTTAGGGTTAAATACATTTGTACTTTTGAACTATGCATAAATTGTATTTACGCCCCTAAACTATAAAACGTAATAAAATGACCTTTCATTATATGGAATAATTTTTTTATGATAAAAATGTCCTAAGTATTTACACCCCCAAATATATTTGTTACAACCATTCACCTAAATCTAATCTGAATTACTATAATTTTTTTTTAAATAAATACTATCTAAAATTTATGATTTTTATACATATTATAGAATCTGTACAAATTTTATAAATTTACACTCCTTACATTTTTTACACAATTGGTAGAATATTTATATAATTTATGCTTGTGTTGTTCTATATATTGAACTACTTTTTTGAAAATAAGCTATCAATACTATTTCAAAATACTATACCGAACATAAATGTAGATAGCAGATATTGTAAAATATGCAAATCTATAATATAATTAATATATAACATTCTTTAATTTTTTGAGTAATGATATGCTATATTTTTATTATATGAACATGTATTCACGATTAAAAATTTATAATTTATATCACATACATTTACACGTATATGAATATACTTTTTAACACAAATGATATACTTTGTAAAATATATTTGCATACATTAAGTTTATATTTTTTTTTCTTTTTTTGCATTAAATAATTTATAAAAAGTTATAAAATCTAAATATTATTTTTGAAATACAATTTGAATAAAATTTTAAATCACTATAAAATTTTAATAAATATATTTTAGAAAGTAAAATAAAATGTATAAGTTGTAATTTTTGTGTCAACAATGTCAAACTATATTATTTGAATATATTTGTTACCTTTCATATTTTAAAAATATAAATACGACGACACGCATAATTCAAAAATGCAAAATATATTTAACCCTTATTTTATTTTTTTTAAAAGATCAACATGACATGTCGTGTCATGTCCTATGCGTAGTTAAAGATAAAAGCAATGATGAGGTACAAATTTAGACTAAGTTTGTTTTCCATTGATCAATATAACGAGTTTTCATTAAAAATGAATCTTTTCAATGAAATTGAACTAAACAAACAAACTCCCAATAAAATTAAACATTGAATTTTGAAAATAAAACCAAAACACTTGTTACTAACCAGCAATTCAACCACTATACTACCCTTTTAATGGAAAATTCCTGGCTAAATTTAGTTTGACCGAACCAAACCAATCATATTACACTTATTATGTGATTAGTCACTTTTTCTAAATTGTAATCTGGGTCGGACCAGACAAGAATTTTCCCCCATCTAATATCCTAATTTTTGCTTCTAGAAAAACACTTATTTTCAAGAAATAGTTGATTTGCTATTGTTGAGATTTCCATATGCAATTAAACACAAGTATCCAATAATTCAAGAAATCAAACAGAAAACCCAATGAAGGAAAGTTAAAAATCAAAGCAGATAAATCACAGTAATAAGGCTTTGGTAGATTCAATTTGCCTTGTAAAGCTTGTTGTATTCCTCGAGTTCCTCGTAATACACGTCCCAAACGCACCTCACGCATCCGCTGCCGCAGCAATCACCCGGCAACGGCTTCTCCGGCGGCGGAGGAACTGGCGGCGTCGAATTTTCTGATTCCTTCTGCTTTTCATCTTTGACGTTCAACGTGGTCGTTGTCGAGGCGGCGATTTCTGGCTGCGTATGCGTCTTCTTTGATTCGTCGGCCATAGATTTGGGGTAAATTGAGGTAAGATCGTCGGTGAGAGAAGAAGGCCTTTGGTTATGGTGGTGATGGTGGTTGAATCGGAATTGAAATGGAGGGGCGGCGGTGATGCGGCGGAGGCTGAGATCTGTTAAGCGCATGGAAAATTGAGCTTGGTTTTGGACATTCCGGCGGCGGGGGGCGGTGGTTAGTGGTGGGGGAGGTAGGGAAGGAGGATATTGGTGGAGTGTTTGCGGGTGCAGGGTAGGAGTCGTCCCCATGTGTTATCATACGACCCTGGTAATATTTGATCTGACCAATTGCCTTTCTTTTCCCAATGCTGGCAGAACAAACGTGTGGCCAATGATCTGAGGCCACGTGTTGTCAAAAGTCAGCAAAGAGTCTGGTACTGCTTTCCCCCAAAATTCCACAATTTGGTCCTTTTTTGAACCACAAAAATCATGACTTTTAGAAGGAAAAGTTACAATTTTGGTTTCCAAATACAATTATGGGATGATTAAACTTTTTTTTTTTTAAATTTGATATAATTATATATAAATTTTCTCTAGTTTGAGAAATTAAATGTAATATTTTTAAGGTTTGATTCCATTTAACAAATTCATCAGTCAAAATTTATTGAATTTGTTTATATTAATAAAAAATTAAATAAAAATTGATATTACATTCGATTGACCTATTACTGATTTATTGCAGGTCAAATAATTTATTTTCGACTAAACTACCCTTATAACGGTGAAGGTACACCTCATCGTATTTATTAATGCATGAAGATGTAACGGTAATTTGGTAAAAAAAAAAATCATTTTCTTCCCATTTTGTTGTATTTTTCAAACTTTGATCCAATACATCCATTTCCCCATTTTTCTTTAAACTTCAAGAGATGTTCAAAATTAAATTCATAAAAATATATATATATATATATATATATATATATAAAATAAATTATAGAATAAAAAATGCTAACAACTTATAATTATAGCACCAAAAATGTGATTTTGCGTATTAACAATTGTTTTTAATTAAATCTATTAAATGCCAACTCAACTTTTGCCTTTCATTTTGTTCTCAATTTACGTTCCTGACATTTCGATCTCCATGGGGTCTAATCATGTTCCATTTTTAAGCTTCTGTTTTGAAATAGCAAGATGTGCCATGTGGTTGTGTGTATATATAATAAGTATTTTTTATATTTTAAAATATATTATAAATAAGAATAAAGTATATAAATTTATATACTATATTAATGAAAAAAAGTAATAATTAATTTATCAGTTAATATAAAATTTAATAAATTAAATAAATTAGTTATCATATTAGTTGAAGGATATTTTTAATTTCATAAAAACATAAAGTTTGTAAGTGAGGAGATTTTTTCTTCTTCTTTACGTGTGTATATATATATATATATTATATATATATATATAATATGTATATATTAATAACCAGTTGTCGAAGCCATCAAAATTAAATACTAATTCTGCAATTGTAACAGTAGTGGAACCAAATCGAATCCCAATGGAACTACGAGTTAATTTCTTGGTTAAGTTGCAATTATAAATGGGGGATTTGAATTATAATTAACTACGAATTAATAAAAACAAAATAGAAAGCAAAGGTAAATTGTTGGAAGAAATCAGTAGGTGAGAGTTCGGACTTAAGGGAATATATCACCCATTTGTTATATTAATCATTGATCGCATAAGAATAATTTCACAACCAAGCATTCAACCTTGAAATCTATTAGGATAGTCATAATAAATTCATGTTTTCCTATTGTAATTGACTTGACTCAAGCATTTAAATCAAAACTTATTATCTCACGACTGGGCACGATAGCGTTCCATATCAATTTCAATAATAATATTTGCATTAGTGAAAACAGTTGAACCTAGGTCAAACAAATAAATCATGCGAAACACACAATTAATTTATTTGCTACTTGTACCACTTATTAATGACAATTGTAGATCACCGAACTCATGGATAACAGTAGAATAATTAATACCAAATCAAGTTATTAGATCTAGCAATAATAATTATTTCATAAGATGAAAATCAAGAAAGAAATACTCGATGAAATCAGATTAAAACTAAGATCTCAAAACATAACAATAGAGTTTAACGTTTCTCTTGAATCAGAAAAGGATTTAGCTACACAACATGTTCGTAACAAATTAAAATTCCTAAAAGAAAACATAAGTGAAAGATATAGAAGAACTGATTGACAAGGCCGACGTCCTCCAATTCCTTGTTCCCGAGCTCCAAAACGACGATCTGCTTCCTTCTCGCTTTCTTTCTCTTTTATTTTCTGCAGCAATTTTCGAATCTCCCCTTTTTCTCATGTTTTTTTTTTTTGCAGCAATAAGGAAAGAAATATCCCCTAACAACTTTTCAAAATGGGCTCCTTCTCTTGGACAGTTTCAAAGTTTGAATAAGGCGTGATCACGCTCTATTGAATGTTGAAATCTGAAACTACTTCCTCGTCCTTGGTCTATTTTCAACTTCATTTGGGGCATTTTACCTCTTTTTCCTTCAAAAGGGGTCAATGTTAATCATTTACTCAAAAGATGCACAAATTCAGTTATTAATGCTATGAACTAGACCTAAAATACTCGAATTAAGCGCGTAATGAGTGACGAAATGCATCCTATCAAATTCCCCCATACCAAAATTATGTTTGTTCAAGTATGTCTTGTTTCAAAATATAAGAATTATTCAAGTGATTAATCCCAAACTTCTCCTCGTCTAAATTAGGTATGTCCCTTAACCAATATGTCTTCGCAGTTTAAGAGAATATAGTAATATCGAAATATACACTAGCAACACACAAGTACCCCATTGACTATAACAAACTCAAATTAAACAAGTACCAATACTCTCACAAAGGTATCACTCAAGACACTTGAAAAGTGTTTAAGAAATTAGGACGCCCTCAAATCAAAACAATAGTGTGTCATTGCCACATGCTTGCTTGTAAATCAAATCTCCACCACTACAGAATGCGAATTAGTACATAAATCAAAGGGTCTTAACATGGTTGTAACGAGGTTTTAGGATAGGGTATGATAAGAAAATGTCAAATTATGTCTTATAAGTTTCAAAAGGATGATGCTAATTGCTTGCTTTACTCAACTCATTATTCTTCTTCACTTTGAGTCAAGTTCTTGGAAGAATTCAACTCTTCGACTTTTCTTTTCCTTCCCCCCCCCCCTTTTTTTTTCTTGAATTGTTCCCTTTTTCTTCTCTTCTTTTCTTTTGATCATTTCATTCATTTTTTTTGTATCCTCACTTCCATCTTCTTCTCCAAGCAAACTGCGAATTTCTTGTATGCTACTTGAGTTATTTCATTTTATTTCGTTTCCATAGAAACTTGCAAGCAACCTAATCATCACCATCCTTTTGAATGGGTTCAAAATTAGAAAATAATCAAGAAAATGATGATTTGGCTTGTAACATAGTTTAATTAAGAAAAGAATGCTCAAAAGAGTTTTCTAATGGTGAATTTATCTAGTAGGCTCTTTTCAAAGTCAGTTAGCTATTCTTAAATGCCCTTATCACTTTCATACGTCACTTCACGAGAAATGTGGTCTCAAAATATATTACATAAGTAAGTTCAAGAATGTACACACTAAGTTTGATGCCCTCAATCAAAAGAATTATATGAGCACTATTAAATGCAAGTGTTTTGGCTCAAAAGCTCACAAAAAAGGCTTTAGTGTTGATTCTTGAACATTTTTCATTTAATACAATCAATGGTTCAAACTTCACACCAATTTTATATATGCTACTAGTGCCATCTCCTCTCACTAATATCAACTTAAACCACAAATTTCTATCAGTTCCAGAGATAATACAAAACAACATTCAGGAAAATTAGTTTAAGCCATAGGATAATTCCCACCTTTTATCTCTCAAGACACATTAAATGCAAGCATAAGTATAGGTGTATTTCAAAATTTTTCCAAAATTAATCATTTCCCGACAATGAAACCAAAGAAAAATAGGAACAACTTCCCCCACACCAATATGATTGCCACTCCATCAATACACGATTTATAAGAAGATTAAGCACAAAATCATGTCTCCAACCAGTCAATGATCAGGACAAAAAACCCAAACAAAAAAAAAATAGCACAATCATATCAATACTCCCCCTACACCAAGTACATACATTGCCCTCGATGTATGCAGAAAAGACCCACACGTATCAAGGAAATAAGAAGTGATAGAGGATGAGAGAACGTCCCTAAATCGTATGGTGAAGGCATGTCCTTAGACATCGGGTGGTAGGGGTATAGACCCCCCCAACTTTGTTAGAACTGCATTAAGCTTGTGGTGTTGTCAATCAACTGATCGCTCTAAATTGGTCAAACGGGCCTTGGTTGCCTTGTGGGAATTGGATTGAGGTGGATGAGCGCGACGGTTAGACCGCTCGTCGGATCAAGATCAACATATCCTACCCCACTTGATGTAAGCATGCCATGTCCAACGATTCCTCCTCACAAAACCAAAAACAAGTCATGACGAGTTAGATTAAAAAAAACCCAAATTCATAGCTAAATGTGTAATCAAATGGCCAAAGTGTAAATTTTTGGAAGATGTAGAAACAGTATGGAATTGGGAAGCAAGCTAAGAACCTAAGTTCATATGTACCTTATGAATCATGCTCCATATAAAGAATAATTCAACTTTAGCGCAAGTTCCCGTCGTAGTACGGCGCCTAGAGAAATTGAAAGCTAGAAAATGCTGCATATAGACCTATTCGAACTCACACAAATGCAGACCTTTGGACTTATTGGGGTGATAAATCCATGAATCAAATGCTAGTTCTTTCCACACAGATATAGGTTCGAATGAACCATAATCAATCAAAGATTCGCGGTAAGCTTGTGTTGCTAAATGCTCATAATGGACAAAGCCCATGGCCAAATTGAAATCATTAAGGCACATTTTAAACTCTTAACACAACAATCAAAAGCAGACAGTATTTGGTGCAGTGAGTGTAAAAGGGTCACGTTTACTGAACACAAACGTGGTTTAAAATTCCCGAATTAGTTCCACAAAGACTGATTGACGAATTTGAACAAACTCAGACCATAATATATTAAACAACAATGATTTTACTGTCTCATGTATACCTAATTTGATTAATGAAAGGGGTGGAAAAACTTACTTGGACCGTGGGGTCAAGTTTTAATTACAGAGTACTTCTTTTTGTGTTCCCAGAATGTAAAATTTAGGCATCCTTCAAGCTCCCGTTCCGCCGTGGGTGGAATTCCAGTGGAGGAATTGAACCGGGCTCTCTTCCGATAAGTGTGCCGGAGTGGCTCATTAGGTGAGAGCTCATGAACTGCGACAGATGGTGCTCGTAACAATGGCTGAACAGGAGACGGTGCCGGAGGTGGAGCAGTACAATGTCGATGGAAAACGGGTGCCTGTTGGTCGGGGTTACACCATGGGGAGGAAGAAGAAACAACAACAACAACAACACGGTGGTGTGGCCTTGACAGAAATAGCCGCAACGCGAGGTGTCGGCGACGTGGGTTCGTGACGGAAGCAGCGGCGGCGGTGGCAGAGCGGCGGGGTGGAGCTGCAATAGTAAAAAGAGAATTAGGGTTAGAGATTTGTGATTTGGGGGAAAGAGAGTGAAGTGGGTGCTTGTGTTCAATCCCCTATTTTTTAATTTTTTTAAGTAATAACAACAACAACAACAACAACAACAATAATAATAAAAGAAAAGGAAAGAAAAATCCTCCTATGTCGCAGAGTTAAATCCTCTTTTAGGAGTGATCACGCCTTAACAATGCCTCAAGTTTGTTATGCAAGTCTGTTGGAGAAGATGAAATCAGACAGAGCTGGATCCGTGGTAGTGCGTGATCACGCCTTATTTCACTGTGAAATATGTCACCACACATATTTGTGGTGCTGATGTTGGCTTCAGATAGGATGTGATCATGCCTTATTTCACTGTGGAATGTGTCGCCATAGATTTCAAACCTGCGGAATGAAAAATCATTAGAAACGCAAAGTTGCCTCCCAACAAGACGGTTGTTTAACGTCGTTATGCTTGACGAGAGATCTTATTATCCATTACTAGACTGTGGAGGGTGTGCCAAAGCTATATCGACAAGATTTTCAAAGTTATCACGACTGAGAAATGGCTTCGGCCGATGACCATTGAATGTTTTTCATGTGTTGAAGCTTTTAATTTCTACTGCACCATATGGAGAAACATTAGACGCCTCAAACGGACCAATCCAATGAGAACATAGTTTACCTGGCATAAGTTTCAAATAAGAGTTGTATAGGAGGACTTTCTGTCCTACATCAAACCGTTTTCTCAAGATGGAACTATCATGAAATATTTTTGCCTTCTCCTGTAAATTCGCATGTTCTCATATGCATCCAAACACAATTCCTCCAACTTTTGCAATTGTAGCTTCCGCTCCATTTCGGCTTTTCCCATGTCGAAATTGCATTTCTGTACTGCCCAGAATGCCTTGTGATCAATTTCCACGGGTAAATGAAAACCTTGCCAAAAACCAAATGGTAGGGAGACATCTCTATTGGATTTTTATAGGCCGTTTGATATGCCCACAATGCGTCATCTAAGTGTAGACTCCAATCCTTTCTTATGGGACCCATCGTTTTCTCTAAAATGAATTTCACTTCTCGATTTGACACTTCAACTTGGTCATTCGTTTAGGGATGATATGTGGTCGCCATGTAATGGTGGATGCCATATTTCTTGAATAAGGTTCCCACTGCTCGATTGCAGAAATGGCTCCCTTGATCACTGATGGTTGCTCGTGGGACTCCAAACCTATTGAAAATATAGGATTCATAAAATCTATAACAACAACAGAGTCGTCAGTTAGGGTGGCTTTTGCTTTCACCCATTTTGAAACATAATCCACAGCTAAGAGTATCTATGAAAACTCACAAGATGACGAAAATGGACCCATAAAATCAATACCCTACACATCAAATATTTCAACTATCAATATCAGGGTTTGTGGCATCTCGTTTCTATGGGATAAGGTTCCTGTTTGTTGGCACTTATTACATTTTTTATAAAATTCATAAGCATCCTTGAACAAGGTGTTCCAATATAGCCCACACTTTAAAACCTTCCTAGCTGTGCGCTTGGGACCAAAATGACCCCCACATGCAAAATTATGGCAAGTTATGCTCATCATAAGGTGCACAACGCCTTACGACTTGGTCTGAACAGAAATGCCACAAATAAGGGCCATCCCACACATAATATTTTGCCTCACTTTTAACTTTATCAATTTGAGCTCTGCTAAGATCAGGGGGGAATGTACGAGCTACCAAATAGTTAATGATGATAGAGTACTAGGGAACCATACCTTGCACCTTGAATATACGTTCACCAAGAAAATTGTCACAAATAGGTGTGTCATCTTCCTCTCTTAACAATCGGCTTAAGTGGTCGGCTATCAAGTTCTCTGACCCTTGTGGTCTTTGATTGTGAGATTGAACTCCTGGAGTAGGAGGATCCATCGAATCAATCTAGGTTTGGATTCCTTCTTGGACAACAAGTTTTTAAGTGATACATTACCAAAAAACACCACAATTTTAGAACCAAGCAAATATGATCTGAATTTATCCAATGCAAAAATAATGGCTAAAAGCTCCTTTTCAGTAGTCGAGTAATTGCACTGTGGTGCATCCAAAGTCTTCGAGGCATAATAGATCACGTGGTGTGTTTTCTCGATCCTTTGTCCAAGAACAACCCCTACTGCATAATTACTAGCATCGCATATGATTTTGTACGAAGCATTCCAGTCTGGCGATCGAATAATGGGTGTGCTGGTCAGGGCTCATTTCAACTCATCAAATGCCTCTTGACAATCTCCACAAAACACAAAATTTGCATCCTTTTTGCAAGAGTCGAGATAGTGATTGAGCAATTTTTGCAAAATCTTTAATGAATCTTCGATAAAAATATGCATGTCCTAGGAATGAGCGAATTTCCCTAACACTTGTAGGGTAAAGTAAGTTCACAATCAAATTAACTTTTGGTTTATCTACCTCAATGCCTCGTGATGAAATGATATGCCCTAAAACAATGCCTTAGTCTACCATAAAATGATATTTTTCAAAATTTAGAACCAAGTTTGCTTCAATGCATCTTTTAGAACTTTGTCAAGATGGCTCAAGCATTCATCAAACGAACGATAAGTTGACCAAGTAAAGCGGGGGACTAAAAGTGATAAAGGCCCTATCTAATGGGATCAAAAATGCAATTACCCTTTGCTATATGTTCTATTTTGTTGGTAAATGGTCAGAATATACTTGTTTGTGTAATTGACAATGAAAATTTTGGTGGTATTTTGGTATATTGGTTATTGTTTCTTTAAAAGTTTTGATTGGTGTTTTGATATTTTAGTTGGGATTTTGTATATTGGTTAGTGTTCCTTTGAAGTTGTGGTTGGTATTTGGTATTTTGATTAGGACTTTTGGTTTATTGGGTATTGTATATTTCAAGTTTTTTGTTGTATTAATTTTCTAATAGTTGAATTATCTCATTGTCCTTATGTTTGATCAAGAGATTGCAAGTTTAAAGTAGATGCATCGAAGTCTAAAGAATGCAATATGACATTCCAATGATCCACATGTATTTTGGTTACTTTGTTTCACTTGACAATAGCTATGTTTGAACAAAACATAACTTTATTTTGTATACTTGGAGCTATTATATTCAAAGTTTCTTAGGATGTCTTTTGTTGTGCTTCTATAGCTAGTACATTGATATTTTACATTAAACTTATGTATCGAAATATTATTTAAATTGTTTGCTTTACATGCAGTTATTGTGGGATTTATTATGTTGGTTTACTTATTTTTGTTTATTATGGAAATGTATTATTGTATTTTTGGATTTTTTAAACCAGGTTTAAAAGCAGTTTCCAATAGAAAATAAATAACTATAAATTACTATTAATAATAAAATGAATTTCTCACAATAACTTCTTGTGACAAATTTGTTATTGTAAATAAATTTCGAATATTATTCATTTTGAGTTTTAATGAGGATAATTTGTTCTCATAATAATTATTTGCAACAAAAATACTATTGCAAGATACTTTTAGTAACAAATAAAATTCTTTTTGTAATGATGTCACAAGCTTTTATAAGGACACAATTGTTAATAAAACTTATACAATTGTACGGAATCAGTGTTTGTAACAATTACATTTGTGACGACAAAGTCGTGTTTGTTACAAGAATTTTAACGTCGGACTTTCCAGCACAGACTTAGTAACGACACATTTTCATCACCAGAAGTATTAGGTACGAGTATTGGACATATAGTAACGAATTTTTTCCTTACGAGATGTAGAATTTCTTGTAGTGCTTCCTGATAGTAAAAAATAACTCCATAAGCTTCAAATTCAGTCAATTTCTTCTGGCAATCCTTGAGTAGCAGCAGGAGGTGCTTGGGTGGTCTAGTTCCCCTGTTAAAAAGATTAATAACAAACATTGAATTGGTTCAATAAGTAAATGTGAGATTTTTTTTATAATTTTTTGCAATTTCCAGTCTAATATGAAGTGCTCAAAGTTATGCAACTGAATTAGTTGAAATTCCAATTGAATAGGAAAATCCCATGATGAATGATCCTTGGTTGTTTCTGAATTTTCCTCCACTTCCAGCTTGACCTGGGTTTGAGATTGCAGATCCATCAATATTAAGTTTAATCCAATTGCCTATCGGTGGGGTCCCAATTTAGTTTAAGCAAAGATGTTTGTTTGATATGCTTCTCTAGGCATTTCACAATCGAAAGCTGAATCGATGTCCATAGTTGAGTGATGTTAATAAGTGCATTATTAAAAAGAGCCTGATTTCTGGCTTTCCAAATGTACCAAAGTGAGCGCAAAAGAATAGCTTGTATTTTGCGTGATGATTTGAATAAATGAAAAATACACGCAATATTAGTTCTATTAAGTAAGGAAATGATAGGACAATATTGTTGAGTAATTGGATAGAAGAACTTACATTGTGTATATAGATGTGATATTATATCACTGCTTCTTTACATATAGAACAGAGATCTGATTGAAGCTTGTGTCGATGGAATAGGAAATTTCCCGTGGGAATACTACGGTGACCTATGAGCCATGTATGAAATTTAATTCTAGGAGGAATATCTTTCTGCCAAATAGTAAACCAAAATAGATGTAAGGTTTTCTTTTCATCCTTTGCTACCAACCATTTATAAGCTGATTTAATTGAAAATTTATCATCATTAGTCCATGCCCATGTGACAGTATCTTCAAAGTTATTATGGATAATAGCTATCGAAAATTTTTTGTTAATAATAATTTTAGATAAATAAGGATTAATGCTATCAAGGTTCCACAAGTAATTGCTAGTGATAAGTTGATTAACTTTAAGATTACTCAATTGTGTTGGAATATCTTATATTACGGAATCTAAGGTAAATTGATCCATCCACTTGTTTTTCCATACTTATATACTTTCCATTTCCAACAGTCAATTATGTAGATTTTTTAATCAAATCAATAGTTTGGTGTAAATTTTTTCAGATTCAACTGTTATGTGTTTACATTTGAATTGGGAAAATTTCGATTTAAATATGTGGTAGCAAAGAGAATTTTCTTCAATATGAAATTTCCATCGATGTTTGAGGATAAACATGGTATTAAGAATTTTGGAACTTTTAATACCTAAACCTCCCTCTTAACGCGAGCAAACAATTAACTAAACTAAATTTCTTTTGATCCAGTCTAGCATTCCATAGAATTTTTTCATAAGATTGTCTATTTAGTTAAATTACACCTAGGGATTTTAAAAGTGATATGTAGTAGATTGTTATATTATTTAACATGTGTTTAATAAGGATTTTCCTACCCGCATATAAAAGACATTTATTATACCATAATGCAATCTTATTTTCCGTCTTGTTGATGATATCATAATTTATTTATTTTTTTGGATATTTTGGATGAATAAAATGGAAGACCTAAATATTTATTATTCTGGTGTTGCGAGGACACATTAAGTTGTTGAGAAATAAGACGATGCGAAGTGTATGATGAAAACATAGCCATTAATTTTTCCCAATTAATAGTTTACCCCGAAACCTTACTAAGCTCTTCAAGAATACTCCTAAGATGTGAGATAGTTTTATTATTCCCTTTAAAAAACATTAAACAATCATCTGCAAAAGGAAAGATAAGCAAGGGAAGGCTGTTAGCAGAAGGTTTCATACCATCTAATTTATTTTCAATTGTCTCCTGAATGATTTTATTAATAAATGGTTTTAATCAAAGGATAAATAAATAAGAAAATAAAGGATTTCCTTGTCAAATACCTCTATTACGGTGCCATGGTAACGCATGATTTAGTAGAATTACTGAGTAGATAGTATTTAACTGATGTCACACATTTCATAATTCTATCTATAGTCATTTGTGGAAATTTAGATCTAATAAAGTTCCATTCAAGTTTTTCATATGATCTAATTTAAGACCAAATAATACAGATTTTTATTTTTCTTTCTCCTTAGAGTATAGAGCATTTCATCCTCAAGTATTAGGTTATTAGAAATTAATCTTTTATGAATATACGACAATATAAGCATATTTAACAAAGATCGAATTCTATTAACTAAAACATTAGAAATAATTTTATAAATAACGTCACATAAGTTTATAGGCTGAAAATGAGTGGAAAGTGTTGGATTATCTTGTTTTGGTGTAAGAATGATATATTCGAGCATTATTCCATTATTGAAAACATTTTACACAATCGTTGTGAGATGCTTCTTAATACAAGGTCAGTAGTTGATGTAGTCCATCTGGACCTGGTGCTTTTAAGTGTAGCCCAAATTTCATTGTCAGATATTGGGAAATTAAGATTATTTTGTTAGGGTATTGTTAAGGAGGGTAACTCAAGGTTAAAGAAATCAAAATTAGTTGGATTAGTAGTTGATTTTTAAGGTTTTCTACTGACAAATTATTAATACAAGTTGGATCATTAATCCATGAATTTATATTAATTTTTTTAATCTCAAAATATCATTTTTTTTTTCTTTTTTTATAACTAGAATATTTATGGAAAAATCTGGAATTAAGATCACCATATGTTTGTCAGTTAAGTGTTGATAATTGTTTTCAGTAATTATCCTTATATATTAAGAGTTTATTTAGTTCAGTGCGAATATTATATTCATTCTGAAGTATGAAGGTGCATGGGTTAATACTAATTTCCATATTAATAGCCTCTAATTTCTTAGTAAGTTTAGAATTCTTATTATTAACATGACCAATTGTTAGAATAGGAGACCAGAAAGCTAATTGGATTGACAATTCTCTAATCAATTTAAATAATTTATTTTCATGTTTATAATATTGAATTAAATAAATAAGAGTGAGTGTTCATTTGACCTTACTTTGTTGTTCTTACTCATGTAATATTCATACGCTGCAATAAAGCCCATAGATCAATAATCAACCAATGAAGTTGGGTTGTGTATTTGATGGCAACTATAAAATCAACTTTTGGGGGTTGGATTTGAAATATTTCAAATTGAGAATCCTGATAATGGGCATTGAGGTTTCTATTGAGACTTGCACTAAGTATTTCGTCCATATGATGGGTGTCATGTTTCATAGCGATAGGCATATGACATCTATACAATTTTAGTGGTTGGTTCATAAAGGTTGTCAAGCCGACTCATGAATTGACTCGCGGGAGTCGTCATATGGAAGCTTGTGAGGCTTGATAAGTATAGCTTGAACTCCTCAACTCCGATATATGGGGTTTAGTCCTCAAACTTGAGGATCCACGTAGTCTTATATATGCAACGACTGTATATAGAACTTGGTAAAAGATGATCATTTTTTTTGATGTGGTTATTATAAGCCTTGTTCTACTGCAGTCAGAACATGGATGAAGGCTGGTGAGTTCCAAGAGAGAATCCGTCACCTATCATAAACTGGTAGTAATCTCCTATGCGTTCTGATGTGTGTTGTGCTCCTGGGAGTCTGTGGCCCCAATGAACAATCAAATAGGAAAGTATTTTTCTATGTTGATCAAGTGTTATAAAAGATCAACAGGTGTCCTTGGTTTAGGACTTTTTCGAGAGTTTGATGACCTAGGACGTTGCCGATGGTAAGAGGAGGTCCTAGGTGTAACTTTCTGAGTTGACAAGTTGATGCGTGTCTGAGACCTGGTTGGGACGAGGTCCTAAGACCAGGAGTAAAATCTCCTTAGATTGTGTATATTCCAATGTCAGCTTAGTGCACGTCCTTCTGCGTCCTCTAGTACGTAAGCTCTATTTCCGATTATTTTGATAATTTTGTAAGGATCTTTCCATTTGGGACCGAGCTTCCCCACTGGTTTCAGAGTGTCCACCCTTCATAAAACCAAGTCTCCTACTTGGAAATGCATTTATCATCGTACTTTTATATCTCTACGTTCGGATGAATATTGTCTCCGTAGTTCGTCTATGAGGTCTAGGTGTTCTTTTAATAGCTCGAAACTATGTTATTTGTTGAAGTGAAGTATTCTATGCGAAGGCATTCCTAATTTTACTGGGATGACTGCTTCTGTTCTATATACCAAGGTGAAAGGGCTTTCCCCTGTGGAACATCTAAGAGTGGTTCGATATGACCACAGGACACTGGTTAATTCTTCGACCTAGTTGTCTCTCTACTCCGTCTAACCATTTTTTGATACCTTGCACCAATATTCGATTAGTAATCTCAATTTGCCCATTAGCCTGGGGATGAGACGCCGATGTGAATCTTTGCTTTATGTGCAGCCCTGCACACCAGGCTTGTATCCTCCGTCCCTAGAACGGTCAGCCATTGTTTGAAATTATTTCTCGGGGCAGTCCAAAGCGACATATGATATTCTTCCATATGAACTTCATGACTTCCTCTTCAGTGATACAGGCGAGAGGTTCTGCCTCTACCCATTTTGTGAAGTAGTTGATGGCGACTAGGAGGAATTTTTTTTTTTTTGTGCCCTATTGCAAGTGGAAATAGTCCTACTATGTTCATTCCCCATTGGGAGAAAGGATACGGCGACAACATGACATTAAGGGGTCAGCAGGTTTGTGTACGAGGGTGGCATGCTTTTGGCATTTCACGCATTTGTTCACCAAGTGTTGTGCATCCTGTTTCATAGTGGTAATCAGCTCGTAGTGCTTTATTGTCAGAAGGCTTACACGTGCTCAAGAAATACACAACGGATGTTTTGGATTTTCACCTTGTTCACAGAGAGATTTTAATTCAATTCTGATTCAAGATTCTAGCTGAAAAATATAAGCCAGACACAAGGTTGCATCAAGAATATATTGTTTTAACTGTATTTTCAACTGTCATGCGTCAAGGTTTCCATTTGCATGAATCCAACTGTTTCTAGTGCCTCATTTGTTGTTAGTAAAAGACATGGCTAATTAGTGCACCTCAAAGAAAGGTTGACTCGTTGTCTTTTGTGAGAACCAGGTTCATAGGCACCTCAAAACCTTACAATCTAACCTTGTAGAGTGGAATAGTCTTAACTCTATATTATCTTTTTCCATGGGATCAGCTATATATGTTTGCTGGGAACTTATGGTGTTTGTCTTATATGGCCTTGAACTGTCCTGCGATGGTGATAGGTTACTAACTTTCTTACTTTACTCTACTTTTCACATATAATTTAGGAAATAGTAGCTTTCAAATCTTACAATTCTTCATGGGATTTTTCAACAGAGAGGATATGTGATGATTCTTTTTTCGATATATTGTGGATCGAGTCCTATAAATAGAAGGAAAAAATATAATGTGATGGTTCACGGAGGGAGACTATGACAATTTGAAATAGAAGGAAAACATCAGCTTCATTGTGCACGTATAACTCTTTCTGTTAATAAATTCTAAGGATTTTACACGCTTTTGATGTTTCAGGGCAAAATGATTTTTTAGTCTCATAAAATAAGGGTTGAATTTCTTTTGATACCACAATTATGGCAGATGCGCTTTTAGTCTTATAAAACTTATACTCATGCATTTTTAGTCCCAAAGAATCATCTACGCTGTGGTTTTGGGACTACAAAGCGTCGTTTGAGACTAAAATGCGTTGTGATTTTGGGACTAAAAAGACGTGATTTTGAATTTTATGGGACTAATATCATCACCTGCCATAATTATGATACCAAAAAAAATTCTATCCTTATTTTATGAGACTAAAAAAATATTTTGGCTGATGTTTCATCTTTTATTTTTTTATTGGTACATGAACGGTAGTTTGAGATGGCAAGCCTGTGACGCACAAACCATTGAAGAGGGGGAAGAGGCTCTAAAGAGGGAGGCAGATCTACAAGAATTGGTCCATAAATTATTTTCAAATATGAGATATACGAAACATCTATTTTTCGATGCATCTGAAAAGCAGGAGCAACAATATTTCAGCAAAAATCGTTAGTTGTTTTGTTATTACTATTATCCGAATGGTTAGTTACTTGTAGCGTTTAACTAACAATTTCGTTTGAATTTTAGACTTATTCGCAAGTTCAATTTATTGAGCTGTTGGATGATATTTAGACTTGGTTTGTATTGTTCTAACCAATAATTTTTTTTTCTTGATGATTAAAATTTTGGATAAATACATAGTAAATATCTAATATATTTAAGTAGATGTTATTTCTAACAAATAATATTTATTTTTACAATAAAAAAATTCATATTTACCAAAAATTAGTATTCAGTCAAAATTGCCTGAATTTTAATCAACCATCATCCTGCTAATATTTGAAATAAAAATCTTTAATAAATCAATTTGTTCACAATTATTACAATAAAAATGGTCACAATATGCTTTGTTGTAGTGATATTTACGCACATATAAAGTCAACTTCAGAACCAATAATGTGTGTTTTACCCGACCCGCCAACAATTTGGACAAGAAAGACGAGTGCAACATTTAGTCATAGTGTACGTAAATGGAGGGATATTATTCTATATATTCACACCTAATATATAATTATAACATTTAAATTTATAATTTTTAATTAGTTATACAAATATAACTTATAGTTATAAAATGAATTTAGTTGACAACTCGAATTTATTACGTATTGCCGTATTACATTTCTATTCATGTCATAAAGACTCACATGATAATAATTATATTATGGTGGTCTCCATGTCATTAATTGTTTTTTAAGATTTGATATAATTATAAGAAAAAAAAAATTAGTTCATTAATTTGGTTTTCGTTTAATTTTGGTCCACTAATTATGATATACTTGTCATATTTTCTACACTAATTTTGAAAAATGATCAATTAGGTACTCCGGTGGCATTTTGGCCGAAAATTAGCATGTGCAAGGCACGTGCCAAATATTTTGGGGATTTTCTTATCTGACGTGCCCTATGACGTGGATTTATTTTTTAGCATGTGTAATTGTAGTCCACTAATTTTGTCTTGGTGTAATTTTAGTCCATTAACTTTGTTCTAGTACAAATTTTTTTCACTATTTATTATATATATAATATAATTTAAATAAAAAATAACTCACCCACCCCCAAACCCCCAACTCCCCCTCCCCCTCCCCTCCCCTGTCTCCGCCCTCGCCCACCATAGAATGGGGCGACGATGCCCCCAACAGATGGGGGCGACGGTGGTTGCCAAGTTGTGGGGCGACGGCGCCCCCCAACAGATGGGGACGCTAGCACCACTGGGCGACGGTGGTCGCCTCGACCAAGTTGTGGCCTGGGCGACGGCACCCCCAACAGATGGGGGCGACGCTAGCACCACTGGGCGACGGTGTCGCCTCACCCAAGTTGTGGGCTGGGCGACGGCGCATCACCCCCTATGGGCGGTGGAGGTGGACATAGAGGGGGTTGGGGGGGGGGGGGCGGTGGCGGACGAATGGGGTTGGAGGGTAGGGATTTTTTTTAAATTTATATTAATTTTATAATTATGTATATGTTTGTATAGAATTAAGCCATGTAGGATGCTAAATGTATTTATTAATCATGTCAGACAATTACATGACTTATTTCACTGGAAAAATATTGACACATCAGCAATTTTCGTTCAATTGATCAAAAAATTGACAAAAAACCCTAAATCGGACTTAATTGATCCATTTTTCAAAGTTAGTTTGGAAAATATGATAAGTATCATAGTTAGTGGACTAAAATTGAATGAGAACCAAGTTAATGGACTAAAATTGAACGAGAACCAAATAAATGTGATAATTATAATGTTTATTTTTGCCTAACAACAAAATCCCTCAATCATTTACCACTATTTCATCCATTCATTCATTAATTTCTTATACCACAATTATTGCACTTCTTTAAAAATCAAGTATCTAATTTTAGGAATTGAAGTACGTCAAAGTATCAGAAAGTAGAATATAGCACTCAACCCCAGGCCATGCCCATTATAGTAATTACAAAATTAAAAGGAAATTAACTAAAAAAATATTAAATATATATATATATATATATATATATATATATATATTGTATTGTAGTAACACTCTGCAAAATTATCTATTAAATGCAGTATCAAATACTTTACGTGTGTGAAATGATAGACAAACACCAACTTTCATCAAACTCAAATGCAAAACCTCTTAAATCAATGTAGTCATTAATTGCTCATTTTATATATTATACGAGATAAATTGCATTAAACTCTATATTAATATTTGTGGAATACACTATGTATACGTAGATTTCACAATATTATTTAAAACAAATTATTTTAAAAATATTTATTGTTTCATAATAAATTATATAAAAAATAATAAATTAATATTAAATTTATAATAAAATAATGTCGAAAAAAATATGCATGGAAATAAAAAAATAATGGGGAAATTGATAAATTATAAGATGATTTAAAAAAAATTAAAAAATATAAAAAAAACAGACACAGAAAAGTGAAAATAATAAAAACTGTACTCTCCCGTTAATAATAAGGTAAGAAGTTACTACGTACACTTGTAGCACCACACCACCTCAAAATCCAATCTACCTTCTTCCCTTCTTTCATTCTATTTTTCTTCCTCTATAAATGCCTTCCTCAACCCATCTAATATCCACCCACCATTCTCCTCCTCCTCCACCCAACCACCGCTACAGCCACCGCTCTCCGCCGTCACCTTTCTCTTCACATTCCTCACCCTAAGTAAAACCTACACATTTCTTCCCCCGAGAGCAAACCTAAAACTATTAATTGTTATGTACTCGAGAATGGCTTCTTTCGGGGGATCAGCAGCAGCAGCAACGCCAGCAACGGCGGCCCCGCTGTCGCTGTTTCACTCTCCGAATCCGTACATCTTCGGTGGACTGGCGGCCATGCTGGGTTTCTTGATGCTGGCGTGCTCCTACTGTAAAAAGTGGGGCAACGGTGAGAGGGACCTCGAGGCAGGAGACGCCAAAGGAGGAGACGGTGGGGCTAAGCCAGCGTCTCCGGTGTTGGAAGAGAACTTCATGGTGGTCATGGCCGGCCAAGAAAAGCCAACTTTCTTGGCCACCCCGACGTCGAGTAGAGCGTCGTTGTTTGGTAGCAAGAGCACGTGTAGTACGAGCACTAGCAGTGAGAATTGTATATCTTAATGAGATTGTTTTAGGGTTGATTTTGGTTTGCTGTTAGGGTTTCTTACGGAATGTAAATAATTTTTGAAGAAGGAAGAATGGAATATATATAAATATACTAGTCGTTGTGGCATGCCTTTCCTGTGTGCATATAATAAATAATTTTTTATATTTTATAACATATTATAAATAAGAGTAAAATAAACAAATCATTACATAATATTAAAAATAAAAGAAAATAAAACTAATTTATTAGTTAATGAATAATGTGAAAAGTGGAATAAGTTAGTTATCTTATTAGTGAAGGGCATTTTTGACTTTACAAAAAATTAGTGCAACGGTGTCACTAACCGCAATTTGTGAGTATGCAGTCCTTTTCTTTTTATATTAGTATAGATATACATAAATTTACCGCGGTAAAGAAAACAATGAATAAATACCCAGCACCATCAGAATTTTTCTGTATTATATACGGATCACACGATAAATATATTATATTTGTGATATACGTAATTAGGATTTTTTGCCGAATTCAGACACTGTAAATTCTTGGTTTTTAGCATGTGGGTTGTGGTAAAATTGGTAGATTTGCAGGCGTACGAAGCCTGAAATGAGATGATTGAATGAAACCAGAAAACAAGAAAACCATCAGCAGCATAGTGATCAGAGACTAATTAATTACAACAATATACTTAGTAACTAATTAATAAATGTGTCATTATTTTCACCTGTACCTATAAATATATATATATATATATATATATATATATATATAAATTAAATTATAATTATTTGTATTCGGATATTTTTTAAGATCTCTTTTACTATTTTTTATATTAAATTATTATTTGGTCTAAACATATATTAATATTTGAGCACAAACTACAAAAACTAAAATTTATTTTTTGAGTGAAAGTATTACATAAATTTTTTATTAAATAATAAATTAATTTTTAAATTAAAATTATTTACACTCGTGATATATCATAGCAATTATTTTTTTAAAAATTGAATGTTTATTTTGTTTGAATATTTTAATAAAATTTGACCATAAATTATAAGTGATGCGTGTTGGCCTAGATCCAGCATCTAAGTCCAAGACTGTTGGGCTCGTGCTAAAATCACACGCATTAATAAGAAATAAAATTTTATTTTTTTAAAATTTAAAAAAATTAATGAAATTATATTTTAATATAACTAATAAAATAGTTTATAATTTATAATTATATATATATTAGATAAATTCTAGCATATTTTAGTTATTTTAAAATTAAATTATTATTTTAAAAATATTTTGATTAACTTTGACCGAAAAAAGTAAGAAATAAATTTTAATTTTATTTCTTCAATTTATCTCGAATGTAAATAATTTAATTTAAAAAATAATTGTTATTTAATAAAATGAAATTTATCTAATACTTTCACGCAAAATATAAATTTTACTTTTTATAGTTTATGCTAAAATATTAATATATTTTTAGATCAAATAATATTTTAATTTTAAAAATAATAAAAAAGACTTAAAAAGTATATTAAATATAAATAATTATAATTTTAGAGCTATTTTATTATATATATTTAAAATAAAAAAATTCCTAATATTTTTATTTCTGAAAAATTAAAAAAAAATCTTATAGTTTATGTTAAAATTGATCAAAGTTTATATATATATATATATATATATATATATATATATATATATATTTAATGGTACCAAAAAGATACATTTTTTTGTTGTTTTGGTACCATTAAACATGAGTCAAAGTCACGTGTACCGGCCGTTAAGGTCCATATGCCGTCTGTCATTAAGTCAAGACCAAAAAAGCTTATTTTTGGGTTTAGTGATATCAAAAGCCAAACTCCCAAGAATTGTGGTACTAAAAACGAAACTGACATTTTTAATGGGATCAAAAAAATATTTTGCCCATTGAATTTAACTTTTATCTGTTTTTACCTTTCTTTACAAACACTACTCACATTTAATTCTGCTAGAACTTTCTTTTCAAAAATTACTTTTTAAAAATAAATTTTTTTGCAAACATTCCACTGTTACATAACATACACAAATTATGAACCATTTATATGACAAGAACCGGGAGTCATGAGCTTATTTAAAATTTGTTAAACTCGTACAAACAAGATGTTGATAAAATTTAGGATAATTACACATAAACTTCCTCTAAAAATAAAATTATCCTTTCTTCCAATAGAGTTTCAAAATTACACTTACACCCATTCCAAAAATTTGCCGTTTACACCTTACACTCTTTCGTTATGGTTTGGGACGAAAAATGTTGAATTAGCAAAAAATATACATAATTTTTAATTTGACCCTTCATTTAACATTCTCATGTTATAATTTTGTACTTATGAGAAAAAAATATAGTAAAACTAGCATTGCTCTCTATATTTATATATTATATTTATTCCCTTATAAGCAAAAATATATATAAATATGGGAATGTTAAATGAAGGACAAACTAAAATTATGTAATTCCTTTTGTCGATGTCAGTATTTTCTATTTATACCGTAACGGAATAGGCTCATGTATAAACGGAGAATTTTCGGAGGAGGTGCAAGTGAAATTTCAAAACTTCTTAAGAAAAGTGTAATTTCATACTTTTAGAGGGTGTCCGAATGTAAATAACCCCAAACTTTATAAAAAGTCAAATCTTATTTTAAAAATATTTGAATTAAGATAATATTTTTGTAAGTCTTAAACAAATTTGTTACAATGTGAATCAATATTACGCAGCAAGTAACCGATAATATCTTAAAATTAAATTTAAAACTCAATGTTTCTTTAGAACAAAAAAAAACTTATAAATTCCTAACATATTATTTTTTTTATTTCATAAACCCATTTTTTATAAAATTCAATAACACTTCATATTATTATTTTTATATATAACCTCAAACATCTAACAAAATAATTCAAAACAAAAAGTATAAATTCATCCAGACACCATGTGATATGTGTTGCTGCAAATTGAGTTGTAGAGAACTATAGCCAACCCTCTCCAACCCAGAAAGTGAAACATATCCCCATCAATCTGAAACTTAAGCCATTTAAATCATAGTATTCTTTCATCTCCTCAATTATTAGTACATAACACTACTCAGATACTCTTACATTCACCTCTGCTATGATCTTGACATTCTTGTTTCATAGCTAGGTCAAGTTCTTACAGAATTACTGACCGTCTAACGTGACCGATTCGGTGTGAACATTCTCCTCAAACCCAACAAAAGAAACAATAGCCCAATGTAGTCAAATTTGTAACCCAATCTAATGAAGTCCATCTTAAACTCATTCCATGGAGGATGCCTCGCCTCGAGTTCCAGGAAGAAAGTTCTGTGCATAACTGGTTTCTCGTGGCTGAATGTGTCGAAGGAGTACTTGCCATGGTACCTCCCGAAACCGCTTGCACCGACACCTCCAAAAGGCAGCCCATCACATATAAACTGCAGTATAAGTAATGTTATCAAGATGCTCAGTCTCACCTAGAGGGCATAAAAAGGAACGAGACACAAGATTTACGTTTTTCCCTCTGCTCTGTTTCAGGAAAAGGTCCTATCGACTTTGGGCCTAGGAATTTAAGACATGCCATAACGAGGAAAGGAGGCCTACCTGGATCAGGGTATCGTTAATTACCACACTCCCTGATGATGTTTCTTGCAAAATTTGTTCCTTTAGTTTTCCATTTTTCGTAAATGCATAAATGGTGAGAGGCTTTGGTCTAGCATTGATGAAGTCAATGCTTTCTTCGATGTCATCAAGCTGCAATGACAAAAAAAAATTATCAGATAGGAAAAGAATTCAGCAGTGTGTAAAACATTGCACTACAGTTGTTAGGAATGTAGTGAGTTTACCGTTATGATGGGAAGCAATGGCCCAAATATTTCTTCAGTCATAATCTGAGAATCTAGTGGAGGATCCAGTAAAATTGTCGGCTCGATCATCCTGTAAATGTGTGATAATTTTGAAGTCTTTCTTGCTTTTGTAAATCAGAAGTAGAGGAAGCAGGAAGCTGAGAACTAACAATGTTTCTCTGTTGATTGAGCCACCATAAACAATGGAAGCCGCCACACCAGGTTCCTCAAGAAATTTGCATATCCTATCAAAGTGTTGCTTGTTCACGATTCTACAAATATTCTGCAATTTTTCCACGTTTTCGCCGTAAAATCTTTTGATACAACTCTTCAGTGATTCAACCTGAAAGAGACCATAAAAATTGGACTTTAATTTGGTTTGGTCAGGAAAATGCCCCAAATATTGAATGGAGGATTTGCTTAATACCAGAAGTGAAGCAAACTTTTGCTGCACGAGCAAATAATCGATTCCTATGCATGCTTGTCCAGCACATGATCCCCACTTCCCACTTGATATTCTCTTCACAGCCACCTTAAACCAGCATACAAACACAAACAAAATAAGAAAAAGCATTTTAAGAGTTATATACAACATAGCTCTTAGAGTGTTTCTTTACGGTACCACTAACTAAAGCAGTGGAAAGAGTGACGATAAAATGATGTGAACAATTTTTCAGTTTTCATATCCATCATCTCGTAATTAGATGGTTTTATTTATGACCGAGTGGGCTTGTAGTCTTGTTTGAAAATTGTCTCGAAGGATAGTTACTAGACACCTTAAAATCTGAGTCAGAAAAAGAGTCGAGAATGACAGGACATTTTCCACCCAGCTCTAGAGTCACCGGTGTCAAATGCTTTGCTGCTGCAGACATGATTATACGTCCTACTCGTGGACTCCCTGGAACAATAGTTAAGAAAGTGAAAACTATGTTTCAATTTGCATTTGTGGAAGTTTTCAAAGCAGCATGCAGTCATATTCCATCCATTTGTAAACATGGTAATACACTGCAGCATGATTCATTTAATCCCAAACACGTTTCTTCAAAAATTCTGCACAAGAAACAAAAAGTTCCAAGAAAAGAACCTGTGAAGAATATTTTGTCCCATGGATGCTGCAATAGTTGTTCGGCAACATCACTTCCACCTTCGATGATTTTAATGGCTTCAGAGTCTAAGTAACATGGAATTGTACGACACAGTAAAGAAGAACATGCTGGTGCTAGCTCAGAAGGCTTTATGACCACTGTGTTTCCAGCGGATATTGCCCCAATTAAAGGATCCAGTGTAAGAGCTGAATGAAGACCCCGAGCATTAGTATAAAGGATCACAAGAGCTCTAAGCATATTAAATTTATTTTTTTATGAAGAAAAAGTAATGTAAGAAACTTCTGGTTAATGTTAATCTTGCTTAAAGGTACAGGTTTGCATAAATCCGTTGACAAGTGAAAACATGATGAATGAGAATTACAAAGAACTCACAGCAGGGGAAATTCCAGGATCCAATTATGAGTACGGTCCCCAGTGGCTCCGGCAATATTTCTGCTCTTGATGGAAACAAAAGCAAGGGTAGCTGGCCCTGGACATGCCATCCACAATTATATAGTTTAGACATATCCTTCCACCAATGGCTTCTCTTTCAGTAATCCTTAAGCAGAATATAATACTATATTCTATCCCCTATTATTCCAGGGCCATTAAAGATCGACTCGTGCAAACTGATGATACTACAAAAACCCAAATCAGCTAGGTTAGAATTTCTCAAGCTGAAGCTCTCTCCCTCACAATGGGGTACGCCTTGATTTGCCATATTTCACTGTACTAGATTATCTATCAACACAAGAACTATACCCTTTTGAGATAACCGAGCTACAACATAAAACCAGAGTATCTCCGAATAAACTAACAGCAATGTCCTCATCACAGGCATTCAATCTCTTAGAGATGAAAATACACTTTCATGAAGAGGGGGATGAGACTAAGAGGGTGTTAGGAAAATTATTTAGAAAATCTCATAAACTCATACATCTTATAAATCTTACAAGATGTTTTTTGGAGCATATAAGATGTCAATCTTATTTTTAAAATAAGTTCTTGAAGTGTTGAAATAAAATTAGATGATAGAATTGATAAGATGTCGGTAATGAGAATTTGCAATTAATTTGAAGAAGTTTGTGAATATCTTAAAAATAAGTTAGAAATTCGTTACATTTTTAAAAGGGTTACAATCTTCTAAACTCTTATTTTTTGAGCTTATAAGCACCAAACACCCACTAAAATCGAAAGTTGCAAATCTTCTCAGAGACTTCTCTCCTTTTGCACTATCTATCCCTATGAGAAACGGAAACTGATGAAATTCCATGCTATAAAAAAATACAACCTTTTTCGGTGCCATCCATTTCTTGATGTGCTGCAAAGAGTGTTCTGCTGATTTTTTCAGAAATCCAATCTGTAATGTGAGATTAGGGGGTGGGGAAGAAAAAGATCATTAGACACTAAGCCAGCAGAAGATGACTAAAGTTACTGGTTTCTTTCAATGTTCCTGCTTCAGGGACTGAATTATTGCATTATTCAAGTATGTTAATTGTCAATAAACAGACAAGATTTACAAATAACCACAAAAATTACTACAACCCTTTACAGTTTAGGACAACTAATCAAAATTACAGGCAAAAAAGCACACCTTCTTTACATACAATCTAAAAAATAAACACAAAAAGTCCTGCAATCCTTTACAGTTTAGGACAAGTAACCAAAATTATAGACAAAAAGCACAGCCTTTTTTAGATACAATCTAACAAATAACCGTATGATTGCACAATTGGACAAATGACCAATGGACTGTTTTCATTTTCTGCAAAACACAAACCATAAAGACCAAAAACAGACAGCCTCTTCTTTTATAGAAAGAAATAAAACAAGAAACCACAAAAAGCATTGATATAAAGTAATCCCCAATACCAAACTCTGCTTCCCATCAAGCAAAACCATCGAACCCCAAACTTCTGCTAAAACCCCTTTTGATATTTCACAGAATTCTAGCATTTATATCAACCACAAACAACAGAGAGAGAGACTGAAATCCGAAGGAACTACAAACAAGCAAACAAAAGACCTCATCGCGGTAAGCTTCAACAGGGTGTTTCCCAAGATCCTGTTCCAAGGCTTCAAGAATCTGGGCTTCGTTTTCGTCTAAAAATTTAACAAGGGCTAGAAGTTGGGATTTCCTCCAATCAACTCCTCTAGTTCTCCCGCTTCTGAAAGTTCGCCTCAGCCCCTCCAATCCCTCCATCTCTAAACCCTCCTACAGTGGCTTCAACTCTTCACATGCAATTCTCTTGCCAACATATATCTAGCCAGTGACGTTACTTCGTCCAGCATTGAATGCAAGCTACTCACCCGTCAATCGTCAGCCGACGAATTAAAGACGGGCCCAGCTCCCCAACTGCCATCTACTTCTTCCCCATCATCTGGCACTGGCAGCATTACTGCTTTTTCACGTGGCCTAATTCAAGCTAAAGCTCGGCTTCAAACTTCAAAGTCAAACAAGTGCTGGATTGTGATGAAACTCGGAAAGCAGCCGTAGGGCGTAGGTTGAGAATTTCTACAGAACCCCATAAACGAGTAAAGGGTTTTCCATGATGATCTCAATGTTAAGGTTCTTGTTTGATTATTTGAAATATATGTATATAATGTGAATTACAGCTGCTCAAAATTGTGTATTTGAAAAATTATAAATAATATTTTTAAATAAAAAATAATTATATAATTCCTAAATCATAAAGAATATTTTATTAAACTACAGAAGATCTATACCTAAATTATTAAACTACTTAAAATTGATATTCACAAAAGTAAATTAAATAGTTATTGTAGCAACCTAACCTAATTTGAAGCACCTTGGAACTCAACCCAACACCCACCTCTATTAAATGCTAAAAGTTATTATGCACGAGCACATACACGGTGACATGGATATAATACGATATGAACATAGAGACACAAAAATTATAAAAAAAACCTAGGATACAATACCGCACGACATTGACATAGCTATACATAATATATTTTTTTATTATATATATTCTCTATTTCTCATAAAATTAAAATATGTAATATAAAAAAATATCAAGATAAAATATAAATCAACATGTCTTAAATTTATTTTTTTTAACCAAATAAGGCTTTAAAAATATATATAATCAATTTGTTTAAAAAAATATGCAACGAAAATTTTCTAATAATTCAAATAAGTTAAATAATCATGATCATCTATCGAATTTTTAGTAATTTCATCCCAAAATTGATAGTATGAGATGAGTGAATTAAATTTTTTTTTTTTTTTGTATTAAGTCCATTCAAAAAAAAAAGTCCAAAACTTCTTGAAATTATAAAACAGAAAAACATAAACGTGTTGGACACACCTCAAATGTGTTGGCGACACATTGCCTTTTTTTTTTTTATATTGTTTTACACACGAATATCTCGGATATGTGTTCGAAACGTATTCAAGAAATATTCATGCCGTATCCGACATAGTGTATAATTTTTTAAAATATCCTTTCATTATAGACTGATAGTTGAGCCACATTATATATTGAAACTTAATTCACGCGAAAGTGAGTTCGATATATCAATATCACATTAATCCTCATCACCTAATATCCTCACACTCTGCATAAAATTTAAGGAGTCATCTACTTTTGCATGTAAATAGCTGGTTGATAGGTCTAATTAGATAAAATGTGAAATTGAATAATTCAATAAAATTTATATAGTGTTAATCGAAATGGATTAAAAATTTTGCAAAGTGGATTGTTGTTCACTTAATAGGATAAATTTGGGATTAAATTGTAATTTACCTACGTATGATACAGGAAAAAAGCAATTAACCCTTTTATGAAAAATAAAATAGCAATTTACATCCCTATATTTTTTAAAATACAGTAATTTATCCCCCATGTACTTTTTAAAGTGAAGCAATTAATTTACCTCCCTAGACCAAGGAGGTAAATTGCTTAACTTTAAAAAGTATAGAGGGTAAATTGGTATTTTATTTTCGTACAGGGATAATTTGCTTATTTGCAAGATCACATGAGAGTAAATTGCTATTCACCCTAAATTTTGAGATAAAAATATAATTTTTCCAAATTGCCCATTTTATTGAAATTTTGGGGGATAAAACGCATGCTTGGATACATGGGCAGGGCCGGATAAACTTATCTGGCCCCTAAAATTGGACAAGTACTAGAAAACAATTATTATTAGTTATAATATTAATAGTTGTGGTTAAAAGTTATGGTAACTGATAATTACTAACTACAGTTATATAAAACTGATGCAAAAAATTAGCTTTTTCCACTATGAAAAAAATAAATTATAACAAATATTTTAGCTACCATCGCAAAAATTACGACCAACAACCGCTGCGTGACTGTGATCAATAATTATTTGCTATGACTATTTATTATTAATCATGTCAACTAATCGTAATTAAATATTATAATTTTTCTAGTGGAGTTAACAAACTTAATCCCAAAATTATAAGTGTGCCGTTAAGTCATGAAACCAATAATACAAGAATTGGCTAAATAGACCGAGTACGTTGTCTATAGTGCAGAAGGGCCATGGAGCCTATAATATAGAATAAGTGACTAAACGCATGTATCTTGAGGGGTCGTTTACTTTTGTAGATGGAAAAAATGGTGGATTCGGCACTCTCTGAATAAAAATATTGAATAAGATAAGTGCATATATTTTGTCAACTGAAGTAAATATTGATATACTCAGCTAATTTGTAAATCACTCAAGTGGGGTATTTTTTACATTGTAAGATAATTGATGGGATGTAAATATTAAATTCTGAAATTACCCTTATGTTCATACATTCAAAATTAGATAAAAAAAAAAAAAAAGGAAAGGAAAGGAAAATTGCTAAAACTTATCTATATTAATTAAATAGCCAAAAAAGACGCCCAATAATCATAAAACCAACAAAAAAAAATTCCTCAATGTAAAAAAAAAAAAAAAAAAAAGAAATGAAGAGTAGCCTACAAGTGCTTGAAATGCCAATGAAATAACTTTTTGACTTATTTTTAGACTTTTCCCTCTTTGGATAAACAAAATTGCCCTTATCTTTATTGTTTTTGGTTAATTCTTTATATTTTTTTATATTTTTCTGAATAAAATATAAAAATACTAAAAAATTAATATTCATCAATATTTATATGTAAAAAATATTCTTATATCAAATTAAATGAATACATATTTTGTACGTTATTTATATAAATATCAGCAAAAAATTTCCTCTATGTACAAAAAAAAACAAAAAGAAACGAGGAGTGGCCTACACGCGATAGAAATGCGAATGGAATAACCTTTTGACTTATTTTCAACCTTTTCCCTCTTTGAATAGACAAAATTGCCTTGTCTTTATTATTTTTTATTAATTCTTTATATTTTTTATATTTTGTTGAATAAAATATGAAAAATACTAAAAAACTAATATTCATCAATATTTATATGTAAAAAATATTCTTATATCAAATTAAATGATAATACATATTTTATACATTATTTATAAAAAAACAACAAAAAAAATTCCTCTATGTAAAAAAAAAGAAAAAGAAAAAAGAAACAAAGAGTGGCCTACACACTCTAGAAATGTGAATATAATAACTTTTTTACTTATTTCCATCCTTTTTCCTCTTTGAATAGACAAAATTGCCCTTGTCTTTATTATTTTTGGTTAATTCTTTATATTTTTTATATTTTGCTGAATAAAAAATGAAAAGTACTAAAAAACTAATATTCATCAATATTTATATGTAAAAAATATTCTTATATCAAATTAAATGATTATACATATTCTATATATGAAAATTATCAAAATTTTAGACTATCTTAATATTATTATTTTTATATTCTGTTAAAATCAAAATACATATTTTTATTTAAAAAATATTATTAGTTTAAGAATTATAATTTTGTGTTGAATATATTTTAAAATTGCATTTGTTCATACAAAATTTCGTGTATGCAAAAATAATTACAAGATAAGAAAAATATGGACAAATAAATTTTATTTGATATAAAAAGAACTGGATACAATCTCATATTTAAAGATAATCCCCCGATTCTTCGCTCCGAATGTGAATCCAATGGCTTGAAGCTTGTTCTTGGATGTGGATGCGTAATCTCCTCCTGATTTGTGGAGGAAACTATGTGTCACCTTGAAATTTGGTATCAAAACTTGAAGATTTGATGCTGAGAAAGACGTGGAACCTTCGCAGTTGTAGTGCTTCATTGTGGTAAGAGCTTTTGGACTTGAGCTCCCCTTTTGATTTGTTGTGACATGTGTGTATGTATGTATGTAATGACATGCGAGAGGTGAACGATCAACACATACTTAGAAGGGAATTCAAAGAAGTGATCTTGCTCTCTTATTTAACTCTCGCATTCGCCTTTTTTAGGAAAATTACATTCTCGTTGGTCAGGACCCTTCCACATTCATAAAGTTTTCCCCTATGCAGCAATTGAGGTTTGAAGTGAAATGATGGGCGTGTTCAAAGTTAATGGTTAACGTTTAAAACACTACTTTGTTGGAACTCCAATCGAAAAGGGGGGGGGGGGGGGGGGGAATTTGCAGCTGTGTGATCCGCCCATGTGAACCACCACAATACCCAGTCGAGCTAACGACTTAAAACAAAGCGTTGCTCGGGAGACAACCCGAGTCATTTCTATATCTACTTTTCATTTATATTTTATTTTATCTCTTTCTATTATTCTATTCCTTACACGAAGTTCCTCTATATTTATGAGGAACGGAAAGTCCGAATGGAAATGAGAGCCCACAAATTCTTCAAAAAAAATTCTGTGATTGACCCAATATTCCCAGGTCGTGTTAGCTTAACACAGCCATGTTCGGGAAGCAGATGATGAAAAAAACTCTGAGTAGAACACGGCAAAACCCTGTTCATTAACACGGTCGTGTTGCGTTGTTGTAGGATTTCAAAACGCCGAAAAGGCTGTGTTTGGCCATTTCTCTACACGCATCACTAAAAAAAATTCATCATTCTCTCACAAATTCGTTCACTTTCCCACAAATTTCACAAAATCTCTTCGATTACTTGCTTACCCGTCACTTGGGATCTCTAAAAATACGTTCTTTTTTTTTTTCTAATTTCACCGATCCTAACATGACCACATGGCACCAAAAAGAGCAAGGACAACTGGAGTCTCTTCTTCCTAAGCACAACACGAGACTCGCCAACCACCGACCCATGGTCTTCAGTTTTTGGAGCTTGCACAGCGTAACAAATATGAAGGTCTCTGTTCTTGTACTATTATAATACTCGTTGCATTGAAAATGAGGCGCTAGATGTGCCTGGTATCTCTAATGATATTGAGTATCTGTTTGATAAACTAGGGTAGCATGATTTCATGTTTCCTAACTGGGCAACATATCCTAGACTTGTTATCGAGTTTTTAAGTACTTTATCTATTGAGGTTATGTCCGGTCCGCATGTTGATGATGGTCTTATTATGTTTAGATTAATGAACCAATACGTTTTTTTTTTAGCCCTGTTGACTATTTTTGGTTTACCTGTTGAGGGAGAAGGGTAAACCCCTTACATTTAAACCCTAGGAGTTTTGGTATGCATTGACTAAACAACCTTGTACAATGCCATTTGCTCTAAATCGTCTATAATCAACCCCTATTTTTGTTATTTGCATCATGTGCTTGCACACACTCTATTTGGTCGAGATGATAGTGAGGGTGTCATAAGTTGTTCTGAGTTTTTATCATGTGGGCTATGGTTGATCATTTTTCTATTGATACCGGTTCATTGTTGGCCCGTCAATTTTCTAATATCATTAACTTTATTTCCGGTGCTATCATCATTCGGTGGTCCATTATCCCTATTGCTTTGAATTATGATTTTTTCCTGCACGAACTTAGAGAATCCAAAGGCAAAAATCGGGCGGACATCGCCACTTGCCAAGCTAAGAAAATCGAGAGAATGGGGGACTGTTACCATTTGATACTCCCTGCACCCTAGCCACCCCTCCCATTGTCGAACCCCGCTCGTCTCACCATTCATATTCGGGACAATTGGTGGTTGCAAGCACCGGTTGAAGATGTCGAGCCCGATAACCATTGGAATGCACCACCACCCATCTCTTCTCATGCCGGCAGGTCGTCTTGTGGATCTTGGCCCGACCCCTCCACCACCAACACTCTGCAGCAGATACTTGACCAACAACAACAACTTCGCGATAGGCAAACACAATTCCAAGGCACCATTGACAACATGGCCCAAATCCTCCAATGCATGCATGATTGGTTCGTGACCCAAGGACACTTTCCCCCTCCTTAACAATTCGATGAGTCCCCCTTCCCCCTACTTTATTTTTACATTGTGGGCAATGTCTTTTCTAAGTTTAGGGGAGTTGCTGCGACTTTTTATGCTATTACATGAAAAAGGTAATTCTTTTTATATTTGTGTTTGTCTGTTATGCCTGAAAAGGTAATTCTTTTGGTGTTTGCGTCCGTCTGTTATGGGTGAAAATTTTTGTGTCGCTTCTACAAAATTACATACAAGTTGTGGAACATATTATATACAAAGAATTTTGCTCCTTATTAATAATGACAAATGTCATATAATATATTATTTATCAATTATAATATTTTTTTATTTTTATTTTGGAATTTACTAAATTAATTCCAAGTATAAATAGTCAATTTAATTGATATTTTAATATATATTTTATCATCAAATCAATGGCCAACAAGTGTCAAAATGAAGTATTTCGGTCAATCAAATGATGTTTCGCAGTCAAAGATTCCAGCCAGTCAGACTGCACCATGTGGAGCAATTGCATGTACGCTCCAATCAGATCAAGAAAAATATTGATTATATTATCTCTTTATAAATGCAAAATATTAAAGAGATAATGTCAAATTGACCAATCATATAATTCCAAATATATAATGTATTTATTTCTTTAAATTAAATTATAAAGAGATAATACAAAAGGTGTTTAAGTGCATCACAACTCTACCTCTTCGACACCTATATAAAGGGGTCATTGCACCTTATTTGACACACAGAACTCGAGAACGAAGAGCAAAGCAGAGGAAAATTGCAAATAATTCTCTCTACGCGGTTCTTCAAAGCTAAAAAAATATTCAAAGGCGTTCAAAGAAAAGATCGAGTCTTTCCTCAAAGGTGCGCCACAAATTATAGCGTTTAATTCGGGATTATATGCACTATATCCTCGAATAAACGTTATAAGTATTCAAATATCCTCTCAAGAAGATCTAAGTGGCAAATCCACTTTCAAATCATCAAATTCCAGTCAAGACTATAACATTTAATTCGAAATTATTGGTGAAAGCCCTCGAATTAATATTATAGAAATTCAAATTCAAGTCCAAAGGAGATTTACGTGGAGATTACCCTTTGAATTAGTCAAATTTGTCAAATATAAATTTTGGAGGGAATAATCAAGGGATAGAATAGAGATTGTACTCACATTAATATTTTAATCCAAATATTTTTATTTGTGATAATTTATTTGTATTTTGATTTTTTAGACACGATAAAATTAGCGCTCACAAATTTTGTACACCTAGTTGGACTGCTCTACCCTTCATCTCTTCCCTTCAGCAAAGAAGAAAAGCATTCAAATGGATACTCAAGGAAAAGCTATGAAGTCAGTGAATTTCAAACTCACTATATCAAAGTCTTCGAGCTCAAGTACCAAGAGTGTCGGTGTTACTACGAGGAGCATGTCGAAGAAGCTCAAAGAATCTTCCCAAATGTCTCCTCTCGCTGAGTACGTCGAGAAAAACTTGCACTCACCTAGCTACACAGGCGAAAGTATTGCCAATAAATCTCCCCTGTCCTCTCCGCGCACTGTGTCTAGCTACTCTTTCACAACGTGGCTCCAGTTATGGTGACTAATGCTACAACCATAGAGGAACAACTTGCAAGTCTGATAAGAGCTGTTGAGGTACTTATGAAGCATGTCCAAGAGTAAGATGCACAGATTGCTCGGTTGATCAACAAAGCAGATAATACCGACGCAAGTCATATCATGGGGAAACAAGTTGAGACTCATGATGAAGTAGAAGCACCTGCAAAGCAACATTATACTGAAAAAGGATAAGTACGCAAAGGAGCTTCAAATTTTTTTTGACGGATTGATTCCCGTGGACCAACTAAAAGAATTCATTGAAGGAACCATCAGAAGCAAGATCGAGGGAAGCTCAAAGTCATCCCTTACTTACTCCAAGCCATACACTCCAAGGATAGATGGCTTGGAGATGCCAATGGGTTGTCAAGCGCCAAAGTTTCAGCAATTTGATGGTAAATGCAACCATAGCAGCACGTGGCCACTTCGTTGAAACGTGCAACAACGCGGGAACTTATGGTGATCATTTAGTCAAGCAGTTTGTTCGATCACTGAAAGGCAATGCATTTGATTGGTACACTGACTTGGAGGCCGGCTCAATTGATGGATGGGAACAGCTAGAGCAAGAATTTCTCAATCCCTTCTACAACACTCGACTAACTGTCAGCTTGATTGAGCTTACAAATTCTTGCCAATGGAAAGAAGAGCCAGTCATTGATTATATCAATAGGTGGAGGAATCTAAGTCTTAATTGCAAAGATCGACTATCTGAAGCATCTGCTATCGATATGTGTATTCAAGGAATGCATTGAGGACTTCGATATATCCTCCAAGGAATCTTGCTCAGATCCTTCGAAGAATTGGCCACTCGAGCACATGATATGGAGTTGAGTATGATAGCAAGTGGGGTTGAAAGGCCACCTGTCAAGGAGCTTCGCAGAAACAAGGAGAAACAAGAAATGAAGAAAGGGGGCAAGCCCTTTTCAAAAGCTCCAAGCAAAGAATCAATGGCAGTGAACGTTGCACCATTCAAGCTCAAAAATACTGCAAAAGATAATGTTGCCCCAAGGAATAATGTTCCTTACGAGAGGCTACAGAGAAAACTGACTTTGAAGGAAATGCAAGCAAGAGAATATCCATTTGTTGACTCCGATGTTCCTGGGATATTTGATGACTTGTTGGAGGCTAACCTTATTGATCTGCCAGAAATGAAGTGACCCGAGGAAGCCGAACAAAAGGATGACCCAAAATATTGTGAATACCATTGCTTAGTTGGGCACACAATACAAGACTGCTTCGTGTTCAAGGACAAGGTTATGCAATTGGCTCGCCAAGGTAAGATCTCTCTTGAAGAGGATTCTGCCCCGACAAATGCTATCACAATCGAGAGCGGACATGTCGATGGCAACAAAGATTCATGTAACGCCATGCATGTTGATTTAGGAGGTCATAGGATTAAAGCATGTGACCATGTTGATTATGAGTATGCAAAGCACTTTAAGAATCATTTTTGGTTGACTAACTAGGTGCCTTTATCACAAATGTTTTCATTCACGTAAAAAGCCAAAATACGACCTTAAGGAACACTAGTCACCATATTGAAAAATGATTTTGAGAAGGAAAAAAACACACTCAAAGCGGAGTCAAAGTACTAGTTGAAATAGGGAGTTATCAAAAGACGGGACATCCGTACTTGCGTAAAAAGGAGTAAGAACGGGCATTATGTTAAAACGGCTGAATAATGACACTAGAAGCCTACATGTTTGATGGGGACTAGATTGTTCTATTCTCTATAGGGCAAAACAAAGTGTTGTGATGTGATTAACTCCGTACCTTCATTACGTTGAGTTAACTTTTGCATAGTATGTTGATGCATTTATGTTTTGAGACTATGTAACATTAAGTTCCACTTGTTATTACGAATTGCTGCCACAATGTTGAGAAGGAGAGTCCTACATCTCTTACGCCACTTGAAGTCCTTAACTCTGGATTTTGATTGCTTGAGGACAACCAAATGCGTAAGTTTGGGAGAATTTGATAAGCTTAGATTTTACGTGCTTGTAATAGGATAATACACTCTCTTTGCGTCAATTTGAATAGAATCACTCGTGATTTATTATGTTCTTAGTTCAGTTCCTTTGTAAGATACTGCTTTTGGCATTTTCCCTTTTGCAGGCTTTATCCGAGGACAAACTGGACCAACATTGCTAAAATTCGTTAATTTAGCTGAGACAACACAACTATGTCCTAGATGCAATTCCCAGCTCAACAATCAAAGAGAACATGACTGTGTCGGAAGTCTTGCGAATCAGGTGATGAACATAATCTAACCGTGTTCCCTGTACACAGACGTGTTCTCCATTTGAAAACTGAATCTAGAGAAATTTCTTCCCTTAACTCTATCATGACTATAAAAAGGAGGGACGACAAATGTTAATCTGGGGGTAGAGCTGGTCACAGAGACAAGCCTTGAGAGGATTCAACGAAGTGGTGGAAGCATTGAGCCAACTAGGAAGATCGGATTATAGTTTTTTCTACACCTTTCCTATTTTAGCACTTTTTTATATATATTCCTTAAAATATTTATTCCTCTTGTTCGTCAATTTCATCACTTAATAGAGTTTTTATTCCTAAAATCATGTTGAATCATTTGGTAGATTTATGAAACTATTCTAGTCTTTCTATTTGAATATTTTGTGAATCAATCCGATTTAATTCCTGAATATTTATCTTTCTTGTGAATATGTTGGCCGCATGTTTGTATGTTTTAGATGTCAAGCGAAGTACCGAGAGGTGAAGCTACATGTTAGAAACTCTGGAATTAAACATAGAGATTAACCACGAAAGTAGGCTTAATTTCTATGAGGACTGCATGAATTGTCATGATCTCAGTGAATTCAATTTAACTCAATTTCCATGAAAATAGGTAGATTAGTTAATTGAACATGGTTTTCCACATGCTTGAAAGGGGGTGGTAATGACACTGATAATTTCATGCGGATAGATTGCACTGAGTAGAAAAGGAGTCTTGATAGGGTCATTAATCGACCATTGTGGCGATACTCGATTCTAGATTGTCACATCTTATTGTCTATCTTCTCGCTTCGATTTATAAATTTTTCGGCTTAATCAATCATCCTATCCATACATCATCAATTCGACTAATCAAAACTGCGTAAATCCGATAATCACAATGATCTTTGTGGGATCGACATCTTGCATACTACACGATAATCTATGCTCTTGTCCAATTAGGACTTGTCAATAACATAACCTGGCCTTATCCACAGTTTTATCAAATTAGGTAAACAACAATAAAAATTATGAATTTATTCCATCCCATATTTCATCAAATCGGATCCTTTTAACCAATTATTCCATACACAAAGTAAACAGCCTCTTAAAATATTTCATCAATATGTTGTGTTGATTCTCATGTTAATAAAATTTTGATTCTTGATAATAATAACCAATTATGAGATTTTGCCAGACAAAATCCTCCCTGACAAATCCGTGAAGTAGCACGCATGCTTTTTTATTTTGTCTTAAAAATAATAATAAATTATCCTACATGTGAAAATCCTACGAGGGCAAGGAATATACCATTATTTTGATCAAAATTTGTTATAATAAATTAATGAACAAATTTTATGAAAACTAAGTTTATGTGTTCAAAAATATTTTACCAATAAAAATATTTTAATTTTTCTTTAAATTCTTCAAAATTCTAAAAATAAGAGCGTGAAAAAAAAAAATTGTATCATATTATGTATTTTCAACCACCCCTACTCAAATTTTTCTTCTCATCCATATAATTTATACTATCTATTTATATTAATATGAAAATTTTATCCACAAATTTTTTTTCTTAATATCGATAATATCCCTAAATTAATTTTATTTTATTTTATTTATTTTTTAGATGTGACGTGTTGGTTTACACTCTTATTCTTATTTATATTATATTCTATAAATAGAAATAATTATTTATTATATGCACGCAGGGACGGCGTGCCATAAGGGCTAGTCTATATAAAAAGGAAAAGGCCTTCTACACTCACAAATGGCAGTTACTTGCACCGCGACACCAGTTTTTTATAAATTCAAAAATGCCCTTCAACCAATAGAATAACTAACTTATTTAACTTTTTAAATTTTACGTTAATTATTTTGTTTCTTTTCTTTTCTTTCTTTTATTTCTAATATAGTGTATTGATTTATATATATATATATATATATATTATTTTTAATATTATTTATAATATACTTTAAAATATAAAAAAAATTATTTATTATATGCACGCAGGAACGGCGTGCCACAGCGGCTAGTATATATTATATATATATATATATATATATATATACTGCGTGCATATAATAAATATTTTTTTACACTTTAAAATATATTATATAAGAGAAAAATATATAAATCAATATATTAAATTAAAAGAAAAAAAGAAAAGAAAATAAATAATTTATCAGTTAAAATAAAATGTAAAAACTTTGAATAAGTTAGTTATATTATTAGTTTAGGGATATTTTTTACTTCATTAAAAATCGGCGCGGCGATGTAAGTAATCGCCGTTTGTGAGTAAAAATTGCCTTTTTTTTATATACCAGGCATTATGGCACGCCCTTCCTGCATGCACATAATAAATAATTTTTTATATTTTAAAATATATTATAAATAAGAGCAAAATATACAAACCAATACAATAAAATTAATTTATTAGTTAATGTATAATTTGAAAAATGGAATGAGTTAGTTATCTTATTAGTTTAAGGGCATTTTTGACTTTATAAAAAATTGGTGCGACGGTGTCACTAACTGCCGTTTGTGAGTATGGAGCCCCTTTCTTTTTTATATTAGTATAGAAGATACATATATATATGTGTGTGTGAGTGTGTATATAACTATATAAAAAAGAAAAGGTAATTTTTACTCACAAATGGTGGTTATTTACACCGACGCACCCAATTTTAATAAAGTCAACAATGCCCTTAACTAATAATATAACTAACTTATTCAAGTTTTAAGATTTTAGTTTAACTATTAAATTAATTTTTTTCGTTTCTTTCTTTCTTTCTTTTTTTTTTAAATTTAATATATTAGTTTATATATTTTACTTTTATACAATATATTTTAAAGTGTGAAAAATTATTTATTATATGCACACAGGGACAGCATGCCACAATGGCTAATTCTATATAAAAAAAACCCTACTTTTACTCACAAATAGTGGTTATTTTCACCGCGATACTAATTTTTAAAATTACCAAAAGTACCCTTATGTATTTTTAACCACCTCTACTCAAATTATTCTTTTAGTCTATATATATATATATATATATTATCCATACTAATATAAAAAGAAAAGACCATCTACACTCACAAACGGCGGTTAATTAATGACACCGCCTCACCATTTTTTGTGAAGTCAAAAACATATTTCATGATAAAATAACTAACTTATTCAATTTTTTAAAATTGATATTAATCGATAAAACATATTTCTTTCTTTCTCTCTTTCTTTTTTATTAATGTAATGTAGTGGTTTATATATTTTACTCTTATATATAATATATTTTAAAGCATAAAGAATTATTTATTATATGCACATAGAAATAACGTGCCACAACGGCTAGTTTCTAAAAAAGTCAATATAGCATGACAACATGTATTCCTCATACCTAAAATAAAAAAAATGATGTGGTCAAGAAATGTATATGAGAAAGTGGATGTTGTCTGCAAAATTTCATTGAAATCGGATTTTTTCAAACTAGCCGTTGTGGCACGCTGTTTCTGCGTGCATATAATAAATAATTTTTCATACTTTAAAATATATTACATACGAGGAAAACATATAAATCAATATATTAAATTTAAAAAAAAAAGAAAAGAAAAGAAATTAATTTATCAATTAAAATAATTAATCCAAAAACTCAATATTTTGAGGCGGTGAAGTGTAATCCTCTCTAAATTAATATTATAATTATATCTTATATATATGTAAATATATTTTCATATCATTTATATATTTAAGCAATATATTTTTCTTACATATTTCGTAAAACACTGTATCAATTTCTAATAAAAATATCGAATTGGCTCTACTAATTAAATATTTTTCTAACTTAATGCATAAATAAAAAAAAACTATTTAAATAATGCAAATTTGTGAAAACCACTTTACTATAATTAGGAGGGGATTTAATTAATTACGACATTATAAGAAACCATATTTAGTAATTTAGTCAGAATTGAAGTAGGATCTTTGACCGAATTACTAATTGTCATTAATTGATTAGGATTACCACATTTATTATTTATTTCTACAATAAGAAACATTTATTTTTATTAAATGATAATAAAATAAGTCTTTTTAATCTATATTTATACTAATATATAGACTAATATAAAATAAAAGTCCATCCATACTCACAAACGACGGTTAATGATGCAACAATACCAATTTTTTGTGAAGCAAAAAATGTCATTCAAGATATAATAACTAACTTATTCAACGTTTTAATTTTACATTGATTGATAAATTATTATTTTTTTCTTTTTCTTTTTTATTAATGTAATGTTTTGGTTTATATATTTACCGTTATTTATAAAATATTTTATGGCATGAAAGATTATCTATTATATGCAGAAACGACATGCCATAACAACTAGTAAGAAAAAGACCCTCCACAATCACAAACAACAGTTAATGACACTGCTGCACTATTTTTTTTGTGAGGTAAAAAATGTTTTTCAACTGATAAAATAACTAACTTAGTCAACTTTTCAAATTTTATATTATCTGACAAAATTAATATTTTTTTTAAGATAAGATATTGATTTATATATTTTACTCTTATTTATAATATATTTTTAAAGCGTGAATGATTATTTATTATATGCATACAAAAATGTGTGCCACAACTGCTAGTTAATATAAAATAGAAAGGGCTTCTGCATTCCCAACCGACCATTAATGACACCGCCTTCACAATAATTTACAAATATGACTAGCTGTTGTGGCACGTCGTTCCTATGTGAATATAATAAATAATTTTTTATTCTTTTAAATATATTATATAAGAGTAAAGGGTTAAATGCAAAAAAAGTACCATACTATAGACCACTTTGCGAGTCAGGTACCATACTATTTAATATATCCAACTTTAGTTCCACAGTTTAGAAAATTTGGCAAGAATGATACCGTAGTTTACGAAAGTTGCAATTATAGTATCTTAATTTCTGTTTTGACATTTTTGATACCAGACCTTAACTTTTAAAAATATCACTTTAGCCCCAAAAAGTTTATTTTTTGCATATTTAGTCCCCTATGCTTGAGAATGGTATCAGAGCCTAGGTTTATTGAATAAAATATATGGGTTAATATTATATTTAGGTATTTTTCCACTAAAGGATGAGACTTTTCAAGAGAAAAATGGAACCGAACAAAAGTTCGAGTTACAATTACAACATGAAATATGGGAAAAATCCAAAAATCCCCCCTGTGATTTTAGAAATGTTCAAAAACCCCCCTGTGAAAATTAAAGTATCAATTACACCCCCTGTGATATAAAATAAAGCTCAAAAAAACCCCTGAGACCAAGGGTTGCTGCTCACGCGCGTTGACTGTGAATTTTGGTGCGAAAAGTGTCTTTTTTGGACATTTTTGCCCTTATCTCACATTTAATATATATAATATTATATAATACATAATATATATAATTTATATATATATATATAATTTATATAATACATAAAATAAATTAATAACTATAATATATTTATAAATATAATAATATTAATATTTTTAATATAATTTTTTTATTATTAAATTAATTATATTTTTAATTTAAAAAAAAAAAGAAGTAGAAGAAGCGGCGGCGAAGTCGCCGCCACGCCCTCCTCACCCTTGGGCGATGGCGACGGTGCCGGAGAGCGCGACGCCGTCGCCCAGGGAAGGCGAGGGCAACGCCGTCTCCCACCGCTGTCGTGGGCGACGCCGTCGCGCTGTGTGGGCAGCGCCATCGCGCTATGTGGGCGACGGGCGTCGCCCTCGACATCTGGGCGATGGCGTTGCCCAGACGGGGGGCGACGATGGGGCGCGGGGGTGAGGCGCGGGAGCGGGGCGGGCGACATGCGGTGGGCGGCGGCCGGCCGGCGGGTGCGGGAGGGGGAAATCAATCGGTGGGGTGGGGTGGGATTATTACTTTTTAAATAATAATTTTATTTTTATAAATTATAATAATTTTAATTTTTATTAAATTATAATAATTCATATAATATAATTTTATCTATTATGTGATCCAACTCATTTTCTAAAGCTACGTAAAATTAAAAATCCCCAAAAAATATCCACTTGGTATGTCATGTTATTTTTTGGTTAAAAATTAAAATTTCGATCAATGAAAAAATAAATTTTATCAATTTTAAAATTTAATGAATTTATGAAAAAAATGAGCTAATTATTGGATTAAAATTAATATTGAACATATTCAACAAATTAAAAATATAATGTTTTCTATATAAAATTTAATATAAATAATTTTATAGGTAGATTTTAATAGATATTTTTTTATATAATATTTTTTCTATATAAAATCTTTTTTAAATAGTCTTTATATATTATAGGTATATTTTAATAGGCTTGGTTGACCAAGTTGACCAGGAAGGGCATTTTAGTCATTGTCCCTATAAAATTAGACTCCTTTTGACCGGGGGCGATGTGATATATTGTTTGTAACACAGGGGGTGAAACTGATATTTAATTTTTCACAGGGGGGTTTTTGATCTTTTTGCATAACACAGGGGGGCAAATTGAATTTAACTCCAGGAAATATTTCCAGATTCTGGAAAGACAAAGAAAGAACCTCCTTTGGAAAGTTCTTAAAAAATGTGACAACAGTCCCAAGAGGATTGACTCAAAACTTCTTACAAAAGAAAAGGTTGAAGAGGAGATGAGGGCTTTCCAAGTCCGTCAAAATTTACCGAGAAAACCGGTAAGGCGTTTGCATTCCACCAAAGTACATGGTACAATTCCAACCAGGAGAAATGGAATGGGTAAATTCTTGTACCAGTTCATATCTAAAAATTATGATTAGAGAAATTGCTTGGAAAGAAATCAAGGCAAATACCTCGAAAATCTCTCAAGATCTGAGGGAAATTTAGGAGACGGTCCAAGACTATGGACATAGGTTAACTAATATACCTATGAAAATAGATTCTTTATACCACAAGATGGACGAGATTCTTAAGATCCTTCTAGATCTACACAAGAATCTTACAAATCTGAAGATAGAAATTGCAGATCTAAAAAGAAATCAACGGGAGAACCCTGAAACATCCATATCCAGACAAGAGCGGATCAGGGAAGCCCTTGGAATAGTACTTCTTCTACATCAAAAGGGGAAGGCAAAGGAGATTCCCAAGCCAAAGACACGAGATGAACAGATCCGAGAAATCCTTAACTCCATAAAATAATGGAGGTAACTAGAGCGGATCTATCAGATCTACAGGAATTGGCTGAATCCTTTCCCAACTCGGGATTGTGGAATTAGTCAATGTTCAAACCAATGAAATCACTCCAGCACTATCACCGCCGGAGGGGAACACATATTCCAATGAGCCTCCACAAGATCATTCAATGAGAGAAAGTGTGGATTTTCACACCAATGCGACATCGACGTTTGTGGGAACCAGACTTAGAGAAAATCTAGAGAGAAATCCTAGAACAGCACCTGAAAATACACCTTGGGCAAGGATCATGCTCTAGCCCTTGCATCCATATGGTGCCGTACTACACGTAGATGTTATTGACTTCCAAAACATCGAGAAACTGATAGAAGAATGGGTTGCAGCCATAAAGATAGCAGCAACCACTCTAGAACTCGATAAAGAAAACTTCATAAAATTAGTGGAGTTAAGCTTGGAAGGTTCTGTGAAGATCGGTGGGATAATACCCCAGCAGATACTAAAGCCAGTATCTTTGTCGGAGATTCAAAGAGTGCCATAGCAGATCGGCTAGGAAGGCTTATCAAGATACACTTCATCGGAGATGGATACTTCGAAAGAAGTAGAACAAAAAAGGCTAGAGAATATGCACAAGCTCTCTTTGGCCTTGAATTAAGGAGTATTTGCGCAGTAGATGAATATATCTATTGGTTTCTCAAGTATTTCTTCGAGAGTGGAGTAGCAGTGGAAGTAGCACTTCCAATGTTCTTTGCAAAAATTTGCAGTCTATGAAGGGAAATATTGATCCAGTCATACAAAGTACCTAAAGGACATATGAATTAAGTAGCAAGGAGAATGTCTTTCCTCAAAGATAAGTTGAAGGATTGGTGTTATCAAGCATCCATCTAAAAAACATGAAAAGGCTGAGAGGTACGATTAAACGAACTCCTCTCTGTTATGATAATAACAATTTTCCTGCTATTATAGGAGAATCAGGAGATCCAAGGAAGAGGAAGAAGCAAAGTAGTGACTCCTACCCTAAGTTCCAGAAAAACCTCTTTTAGGTGGAGATCATAGTGGTCCAAATCAAAAGCCAGAACATACAAATCTGGACAAAGGAGTGGACCAACAAGGGCTTCATCCCAAGGATCTAGACGAGCAGATACAAGATCTACTTGAAGAACCCCTACAAGGAGAATTTTCAGACGAGCCCTTACCTGGGCCAATGAGAGTTTCAAAGACTGCAACTGCTGGACATACGGAGCAAGAGGTCATATAACTCCAAACTGCCAGCAGAAACTTGGTGAATTAAGAAAATTTGAAGCCACAGATGACATCCTAGACGCAGTCTACTATGGGGATTTGGTACCAATCTACCAATTCGAGGATATTCCTTCACACGAAAGTGTCCATGAAGAGGAGATAGAGATTGATTCGGATGGATCTTCAATCGAGTCAGAATAACTACAACGAGGGAGATAGGCTTCAAACCTCTGAAAGCCTATCAGGATTCTTTTCCAAAATGACGGTGTCAAACAAAACCATGGAGAAAATCATGCGTCAATTCCAACCTCAGTCCATATGATGGATTTAGGATTGGAGGGATAGGCAAAGTCCTCAACCAAATAGGACTAAACCAGAGAAAACATCATATTATTTACAAAGTAAGTTCAGGTGGGTTTGCTATTCCTATGGAACTTACTGGAATATGATGGAAATGCAGTTAATTCCTAAAGAGGAAGTTCCTAAAGAGTTAAGTAAGCTTAGAGAAGAAGTAGTTGTTACTATGAAATGGATCCACATAGCAACTATGAAGTAGTAATAAAAATAACTTTTAAGGAAGAAATTGATTCAGAAATACATTTATCAATAATGGATAGAAGAATAAATAACTTAAGAGATGGTTATCTTGGAACAATGATAGGTAATCTGTATGCAGGAAAATTGATGTTTGATATTCATCCTAGGATCGCATACAACCTAGTTGACCAAGATTTCAGTAGTCTTAACCTTCATCAGGATTTTAAAAGAAAAGATCTAATAAAAGAAGGTAATAGACCATATTTTATAACTTATACAATTGCGTATGCCCTTTCCAACACACATCATTCTGATCTATTCCTTAGGAAAGAGTACATCGAGATTCCCAAAATTTTCAAGGAATTGGCTAAGGTAATGACACCAGATCCAATTAGAATACCTAGAATAGGTGGTGTCGAAATCGTTATTAAAAATCACCCAGTCTTAGATCGAACAATTAGTTCTAGAACTGAGTTTAGTAGCAGGATGTCTTTTTCAGAAAATAGGATAATGGGCTACAAAGGAAAGGAGAAAGAGTTGTTAAAAGCTTTGACTCCTCAAGAAATTAGGGTAGATAACGTAAAACTTAGATGCCCTGAAGGATGGAAAGAGATACAAGTTATATTTGATATCACTAAGAAAGAAAACCTTTTTCCTTGTGATGGCTTGTATAATTTGTAACAACCTGTCATTGGCAGATATGAAGGCATGCTAGAAATAGCGAGCCATGAAATTCTAGTTACAGGTGTTGCAGGACGAGATAATGGAAGTATGACTTTGGGGATAAATTTCCTTGAAGATCATAAACCATGGGGAAGAAAAGGTACTGGTATGGAATTCAGCCTTGATAGTGTTACCATAAGGGTTGAATGACTAGTCCCTTTTCTATATACATATCTGTTGGTATGATATATGATCAATATAAGACAGAATATTTTGCAGCTTATATTGATTCAAGGTCAGGTATTTGCACAGCAAAGCCTAGAGTTTTCCCTAAAGAAGCAAGGGACACCTTACCCGTTATTGCAGGAAGGGATTTTTTGCAGAAATTCCTAATACTCAATAAGGGAATACGAGAAGCCAAAATCATGATCGGAGGACCATTTGGAACACCTTGGTTTAGGGTAAAAACACTTTCCATTTACTTTCATGATACAGGTGTTGATATCTTGCTAGGTAATAATTTTATTCAGACATTTGCAAGATATATGCAGGATAATCAAATAATCTGTTAATCTTTACTACTAACTGTGGTAGTGAGATACAGGTTTTGCGAAGAAAAAAGGCATTTAACAGGATAATGCTTATAAATTTTCACAGCAAGCGTGGTGATTTTGATGCTAAATTAACTCATCCAAAAATGCAAGATAAAAGGAAATTTAGAAAAGTTCTTTTGTCTTTCAGGCAACAGGGACTCATCGATAGGGATAGCTTTTACAAGGAATCTAAGGAAGAAATTAAGATCCTCAAGGAAGCATTGCAGGAATTAAATGCAATGGACATAAACAAGGAAAACAAGCTTTCTCTCGAGAATGTCAAGAGGCTCATCCAAAGGAACTTCAGTGAAAACCCTCTAGCATGGTGGGATAGGAACAAGATCAAAGTTACTCTTAAGGTAAAAAAGGAATGCAAATATGAGTATGTTCGATATAAGCCTATCCAGATGAACATGGAAGATAAGAAGGATATGCAAATAATTGTCAAGGAGCATATCAATCTTGGACTCATCGAGCCTGGAATCTATGCCTATAGTAGCCCTGGATTTCTGGTAAGAAACCATGGTAAGATAAAAGAGGTAAACCCATGTTAGTAATTAACTATCAAGGCATTAATAAAATATTAAAGTTTGATGGTTATTACATTCCTAGTAGAGAACACTTGGCTGATTGCATTAAAGGTGCAAAAGTATTTTCCAAATTTGATTGCAAGTCTGGTTTCTATCATATTAAAATGGAGAGTGAATCAAAGAAATTTACTGTATTCTTTACACCACAGGGACAATATATCTGGAACGTACTGCCAATGGGTCTAGCTAATGCACCCCAGATATTTCGAGTTCATGTTTGTCTACATCGATAACATATTAATTGCATCCAAGAATATGAAAGATCATATTAAACATCTTGAAATATTTTCTAATGCATGCTATAAGGAATGTTTAGTACTTTCTGAGAAGAAAGCTACTATAGCGGTCAATAAAATTGAATTTCTAGGAATTCTTATTGACGAAACAGGTATTGAGTTGCCGGAGCCTATTGTGGAGAAAATTCGCAATTTTCCAGACATACTCAAAGATAAAAGCATTTACAAAGCTTCTTGAGAGTGGTGAATTTTGCAGGTATCTTATAAAGGATCTTGCAAAATATAGAAAGGATTTCCGGTCACTTTTGAAGGAAATGAAAAGTGCAAAGTGGAAATGGGAGGAAATCCATACGCAAAGGGTTCTTGAGCTGCCTGCCAAAGCTTGCATTACCAATGATTAATTAGGCGCCATTGAGATGGCAGTAGTGCTGAAAGATAATACATAAGAACCTTGTAATAAAACCTTGTTGGGGAACAAGCCCAAGTGCACATCAAAATCGAAAAATGAATTTTGGAAGGAAGATCAACTTTTTTTTAAACTACATCAACGAAAGAATTGGTTTGGAAGGCTTTCAAGAAATGACCTTTATTTTTACTTACTAAAGAATTCACTTTGAAAGTCGATAATATCAATGTTAAAGCTTTCTTGAAAAAAAAAATTAGAATATAAGATTGAGAAAGCGCGTATTATCACATGGCAAGCTGAATGCCAATATTATTGTTATAATATTGTTGTTATAAAATCTCATAAAAATGTTCTTGCAGATTTCCTGACGAGAGATAGAGGCATCTGAAGCGAACTCCATCATGTTAAGACTTAGACACCTCAGAGAAAACCTCGAGGAGCTTAACAAGAAGTTTGGACGACTAGCTGTGAATGCATAAGTGGCCTGACAAATCCAAAGAGCTGATCTTGACACTATCCAGATCGCAATAAGAACTACCATGGTGGTCTCAACCTCACTATGAAATGACCTACAAGAACCAATTCGGAATGCATCATCCTCGGAGATGACTAACGAGTTGCGGGAGCATGACCCCAAACATGCCTCTAGAGTACAGGGCTCTAAACCTGTAGCGGCAGATTCAAGTACTGCTTGCACAAGACTATCGCCAAACTCTGGTGAAACGGAAACAAACGAGTCACAGAGAGTGCAAACCTCTGATGATTCGAGTCAACCCAGCGCCTCTAGGGTAAAAGAGGAAGAGCCTTAGGCCAATGACAGACACTTCTAAGGCTAATACTAACGAATTATCTTCTTCTTCTTCTGCTAGGCAGGTTTATCAGCGGATGTGGAAAAAATTAATTTCTCGCAAAGGAGTTAACCCAAGCAAGACCATTATCGAGACATCTGAAAAATATAACAGGGTCTAGATGTTAGAAAGGTCTAAACTCGAAGAAGTCCGATAATGGTATGAGTTTGGAGCTCGAGCTTCAGTTCATACTATGTCACCAAGCTTACCGGAAATATCAAAGTTACCGGAATCGATTAGTGGGGCGGTATACGATTCATGGCAAAACAACCCCCGCCTAAAAAGAGGAGATATCCTGGAGCTAAAATTTATATCGAGCCGCTCTAGAAACTGCAGGGAAGGGGTCGCATCCAGCGTTCCATTTCATCAAGCTGTAGAGACCAGACATGGTAGGTTTTAGTAAAATTAAAGTTGTCTCAGAAGAGGCTCCACTGGTGTAAGCTATTAGCGAAGACGACATTTCCACTAGAAGAGCTTGGGGTCTATGGGTATGTCTCACTGAGATGGACAAAGTCAAGTATCCATTCAAAATCTTCCAACAAGGTGAATGGATCATTCATGTTAAACTCTATGACAGGGAAGAGCACGGAGTTTGTAGAAAACATGTTTAAGAAAAAGAGAATGCTCATATGTTGCATGTTGGGCAATGGCATAACCATGTATGCCCGTGCTGCGAAAAACAAGAAAAACCATTGTTCAGAATCAAGATACGGGTCACCCAAAAGAAACCCGAACCAAAGCCGGACAAGGATAAAAGGAAGAATTTTTACAAGGAGAAGTAAGATTCGTAAAATGTAAAAAATTCAAAAAAGAGATTGCCGGCATAAAACAACAAAAGGCAACAGTCAGAGTAAAATAAAAAAGGAGCCAGCTAGCAAATGGCCGACAAGCCATCATGAATACCAATTGGAAAGAACGATGACGAACGCAATGACATCATCAAAAACAAGTTTGAAATCCACATTTGGCATCCGCGGATGGTTATAAATAAGGAAGCAACGAAGCAGAAGGGGATCATTAGAAATTTCCCCCTACTCTTCAAAGCATTATAGTTTCAAAGTCTTGCAAATCTTTGTATTTTCCAATTTTTTAGTTTATGGAGGTTTCTCCAAAGAGTCTAGCCCTCTACCATATGAGAGGCTAAATAGTTGTCTCCTCCAATAGAATATATAATATCTATGTAATATTTTCTATATTTCTTCAATAAAAGAAGGGCTTTTGTTCAACCTGTCGACCCAAAATTTTATTAAGTCTCTATTTTGAATATATCTCTACGCCCTAAGGTAGGAAACGAAATAGGGTTGTGCTGTTTGCTGCTGAAGGAGCCAATGGCCTGTGAACCATCTGCTGCGGTAGTGTGGTTGGAGGAAGTCCATAAAATCGATGACTTGAAATATCAAGCGACAAAATGGTCAAAAGGGTATGAATTTATGGAGGATTAATTTTTTTTCGGAAGCATATTGGGCCTGATAGATTGAATAGTAAAGGGGAATAGTTCTGAAAAAAAAAATATGGGGACTAAATTGACTGTTTTAGAAAGTTTAGGGGCCAAAATGAAAGGAGGTACCAAAATTGCAAGTCTCTAAAAAGTATAGTATCAAAATTGACTATTTTATAAACAATGGTACCTGTCTTGCAATACCCCTTATACTGTGGTATCTGAAATGCAATTACCTCTAAGAGTAAAATATATAAACCAATATATTATATTTAAAAAAAAAAAGAATGAATGAATGAAAAGAAAAAAAATAATTTATTAATTAATGTAAAATTTGAATAAGTTAGTTATATTATTAGTTAAGGAATATTTTTGATTTTGCAAAAAATTGGTGTAGTGGTGTCATTAACCGCCATTTGTGAGTGATGAAATGGTTTATTTTTATATAGTACTAGTCATTGTGGCACATCGTTTATACGTGCATATAACAATAATATTTTATATTAAAAATATATTATATAAAACAAAATATATAGATCAATACATTATATTAAAAAAAAGTAATTTACCAATTAATGTAAAATTCGAAAAGTTAAATAGTTATTTTATCAATAAGGACATTTTTCGCGTTACAAAAAATTGGTGTTGTGGTGTCATTAACCTCCGTTTGTGAGTGTGGAGGGCCTTTCATTTTTATCTACTAGTCATTGTGGGCACGCCGTCCCTGCGTGCATAAAACAAATAATTTTTCACACTTTAAAATATATTATATAAGAGTAAACTATATAAACCAGTATATTAAATTTAAACAAAGAAAGAAAAAAGAAAAGAAAAAAAATTAATTTATCAGTTAAAATAAAAGTGAAAAACTTGAATAAGTTAGTTATCTATATTTATACTATATAAAAAAAAATCTCATTTTCACTCACAAATGGCAGTTACTTATACAGTAACACCAATTATGTATTCTTAACTACCCCTATTCAAATTCTTCTTTCATCTATATGATTTATACTATACATATACTAATATAAAATTTCACCTACACCAAATTATTGTACTGACAATATCTCTAAATTAGTTTTATTTTATTTATTATTTTTAAATATAATGTGTTGGTTTATATATCTTATTCTTATTTATAATATATTTTAAAGTGTAAATAATTATTTATTATATGCACGTAGGACGATGTGCTATAACGGCTAATATATTCTAAAAGGGAAAAATCCAAAAATCCCCCCTGTGATTTTAGAAATGTTCAAAAACCCCCTGTGAAAATTAAAGTATCAATTACACCCCCTGTGATATAAAATAAAGCTCAAAAAAACCCCTGAGACCAAGGGTTGCTGCTCACGCGCGTTGACTGTGAATTTTGGTGCGAAAAGTGTCTTTTTTGGACATTTTTGCCCTTATCTCACATTTAATATATATAATATTATATAATAATAATATATATAATTTATATATATTATATAATTTATATAATACATAAAATAAATTAATAACTATAATATATTTATAAATATAATATAATTAATATTTTTAATATAATTTTTTTATTATTAAATTAATTATATTTTAATTTAAAAAAAAAAAGAAGTAGAAGAAGCGGCGGCGAAGTCGCCGCCACGCCCTCCTCACCCTTGGGCGATGGCGACGGTGCCGGAGAGCGCGACGCCGTCTCCCACCGCTGTCGTGGGCGACGCCGTCGCGCTGTGTGGGCAGTGCCATCGCGCTATGTGGGCGACGGGCGTCGCCCTCGACATCTGGCGGCGTTGCCCAGACGGGGGGCGACGATGGGCGCGGGGGTGAGGCGCGAGGAGCGGGGCGGGCGACATGCGGTGGGCGGCGGCGGCGGCGGTGCGGGAGGGGGAAATCAATCGGTGGGGTGGGTGGGATTATTACTTTTTAAATAATAATTTTATTTTTATAAATTATAATAATTTTAATTTTTATTAAATTATAATAATTCATATAATATAATTTTATCTATTATGTGATCCAACTCATTTTCTAAAGCTACGTAAAATTAAAAATCCCCAAAAAATATCCACTTGGTATGTCATGTTTTTTTTTGGTTAAAAATTAAAATTTCGATCAATGAAAAAAATAAATTTTATTAATTTTAAAATTTAATGAATTTATGAAAAAAATGAGCTAATTATTGGATTAAATTAATATTGAACATATTCAACAAATTAAAAATATAATGTTTTCTATATAAAATTTAATATAAATAATTTTATAGGTAGATTTTAATAGATATTTTTTTATATAATATTTTTTCTATATAAAATCTTTTTTAAATAGTCTTTATATATTATAGGTATATTTTAATAGGCTTGGTTGACCAAGTTGACCAGGAAGGGCATTTTAGTCATTGTCCCTATAAAATTAGACTCCTTTTGACCGGGGGGCGATGTGATATATTGTTTGTAACACAGGGGGTGAAACTGATATTTAATTTTTCACAGGGGGGTTTTTGATCTTTTTGCATAACACAGGGGGGCAAATTGAATTTAACTCTATTCTAAAATATAGAAAATTATTTATTATATGAATGAAAAACACAGTGCTTGTTTTTTTTTTCCTTTTTTTAATTTTGTGCAGTGCTTACTTAAAAAAACCAGAAAACAAAGACCAGACCCAAAAATAAGGTAAGAATACTTACTAGTAGCAGTATATTCTTCTCTGCTTAGGATACATCCAAACATCTTCGAATTTCTGTAGTGAAACAGTTGGACGCGAAAAAGCATCTGAAATCAAATCATCACTCCTGAGAAAATGAGTGGTTTAGGTTCGAATTCAGAATTCTCCGACCAGAATCAAAGTTTCATAAGTGCGATATAATGCTATGGTAGGGCAAAGAAAATGGAATTTGGAGAAATGGTCGGTGTTTCGTCTCTAAATCGATGAACAGCTATGGATTTCCAGAATGTTCTCCCAGAATTGATGCTATTTCTCTGTTTTTTGGGGGGAAAAAGACTGAAATTTTAGGTGCCCATTTTTATTTAGACGTGGAGGTTTAGGAGAAGTGCCGTTTTGTCCCGAAAGGGGGATGTTCTTCTTCCTCACTTGAACAATCGCTGTTAGAGCCTAGAGTAAGCTGAGGAGTTTAAATCTATGTGGAAATCGCTTGTTTTCTTCCCTCCAGTTTGCTGTAAATTGCTTTAAACGGCTCGTTTTTGCATCTATAAAGTGTACGTAGAAGCTGCACTTTTTTGTAGTTAGGTTTATGATAAGCTAATTTTGATGGCGACAGTTCCTTCGGTGTCAATTCAGTGGATTCCTGAAGATGACCTCTTGCTGAAGAATGCTGTGGAGGTAATTTCTTTCGGAATGTTTGATTTCGTAGTTTGCTACTTTCACTTACAATTTGAACTCTTTTAAGTGTTTATGTCATGCTGGTCTAGTATTAGAATGATTGTCCAGTGATTTCTATTGAATATAAGTTTTATTCTTTCGTTCGTTAATTTTGATTTGGAAAAGTCTCCAACGTAACTTTGTGGCTTTTTGCTAAATTATGAAGTGCTGAAGTTAGTGTGGACGGTAGGTATATTGTGCATTAGTTAATTATTGTAATACTTTGGGAAGAAATCATAAGTCTTGAGCACTTTATGTTCTTCAAAAGTTTTATTTTACATTTATTTGTTTCTTGAGTTTATTACTGCTTCATTATGGACTTTCTTGTGTCTTTTTAAGTTGTAAGAAGAGCTTCCCTCAAAAACTTTGTTGGTGAATACGTTATGTCAGGATAGAGATAAATAGCATCGGCTATAGTTAAGTATTAGGATTGTTAAACTAGGAAAAAAGAATGATATTGAATGGAAGTACATACCACTCTTGTCTCACACTGGGAAAAGGAAGTGTTTTAGTTTATGATCAAAGCTTCTCTAGTTTCCGTTTGAAGTGGATTTTACATACCATAAGTTTGAGCTGGTGATAAAATAACAAACATGAACACATAGGTGTGTAATGTGTATGTGTAAGAGTGGGGCTAGTCACATAATCGTGTAGAATACTGTGCAAAACCATGCATTTATATGGTGTTTCAATTGTAATCAGTAAATACATAAAATAAAAAAAACACAGTTCAATTCATGGTCAAATCACTGGCTTTGAGTTTGTCTCCTCATCCCTCAAAGGATGCGAAGATTGCTGTTTTTGTCTATTCAACAGCGCACATCTTATACCACAACTTCAAGTCCAGTCTACTTGCTTATCTATTATGCCTCTCTCAAACAATATCAAAGTAATGTTTTAATATACTGACCATGCATCTTTGTATGGAAAAGTAGACTTTTTCTTGAATCTAGGAATAGATTCAAATGTTATTTTTTATTCATTGTCACGATATGTAAAATTTTAGTCACAGTCACGTTGGTACTCTAATTACAAATATTCTTCTTCTTTTTCCTCATTCTTAATTGTAAGTAGAGAAGTCAATACCAAAGAAATAGACTTCATGCTTCAATATCTTAAATCGTTGGAGTTGTAGACCTTGACAACCTTTTGAAGGTGGTATTGTCTGTTCTTGGCTCACGGATAAAGTTGTTGCTTTAACTTGATGGTTCTGTCTTATGCATTTAGTTATAATAACTTCCCAAACAAGATACTTATCATTCTCTTTTTTTCAGGCTGGTGCATCATTGGAAGCACTTGCCAAAGGTGCGGTACAATTTTCTCGCAGATATACTTTACGTGAACTGCGAGAGAGATGGTACTCTCTTCTTTATGATCCTGATATTTCAGCCCAAGCTTCTGCTCATATCTTTGAGCTTGAGATCTCTGGCATCAGTCCAGCAGCATCAAAGTTAAATAGATCAGAGAACAACTTCACAGGAAATAAAGAGGTTTCACAGAAGAGGAAATTAGAAAGCATCCGTAGAAAATACTATGCTATGAGGAAAAGATTCCGAAGCGAATTTTTCAGTAACAGTGATCTAGGGTTTTTTGAACCTAATCCTCATGAATTCAGCGGGCCTGGTGCTGATTTTCACAAACAGGTAATGCTTGATAGTAACCCTTTGGGTCAAAACTGCATGCTTGGAGATAATATACCGGACCATTTAGGACTTCAGGAAGAAGATTTAGATATTTTACGGCATGCTTTTCCAGAAACAATAAGGGATATTGCTGTGGCATCTGGTGCAACTAATGTATCACAGGCTGGATGCTCAAATTCCTTCGAAGACAATCGCCAAAATAAAATCATGGGAGGTTATGGATTTGATGAGAATGTTACTTCCTCAATAACAGAAGGCAGGAATTTGGAGGTCAATATCAAAAATAAAAAAAGTCCACTTACTCTCAGAAAAAATTCAATACATGAAAATCCTAACGATCCTCCTGTTGGATTTGAAGGCAGACAACAATTCAGTTCCCCTAATTCAGATGGCTTTGCGTCTTTTCAAACAATGGTGTTTGCATCTGACCAGCCTCACTTGCGCCACTGGAGAGGGATGCAAGATGTTTCAGATTCAGTACCTGTTAGCATGAGCCTGCAAGATACAGCTCAGGTCGCTGAAGATATGATTCCCAATGATGTAGAGGGTAAAGAAAGTAGTTCAGCAGTGTATGCAGGTGAATTTGCGGACCCTGATTCACTTTTGAACCTTTCAAATGAGGATGAGATTCTTTTGGTGGATGAAGATGAAAAGCATGCAGAAAATAAATGTTGTACTGATGATGTTAGTTCAGTTCTTGAGGATTCTAAGAAAGATGGTCAGAGAAATGATGTTGCAAAAGTTGAACAGGAGACTGTGACAGTTCCGCAAGCTAGTTTGGCACCTGATCCTACTGAAAACCCTGCGGCATTGGTTGCTGTGTCCTCTGTTGATGGAGACCAGCAAATAAATCATAACCCAGAGGTTGTTGTGCCTTCAAAGTCCACTTCAGCTTCTGATTATACTGAACTTAGTAATGGCAAAATCTGCTGCACATTGAACACTGAAGACACCGAAATTCCATGCAATGATGATATATTCTTGCTTATCCATCCTTCCACGTCATTTGGTTATTCTGCAACACAACCAATCACCACGGTTTCTACAAATGCATGTGCTGCTGCTCATGAAAAGGATAATGCCCAAGCTGTAAACTTGTCAATGAAAGCAAATGATTCCACCAAAGTTCTTAAGTGGCCCCAGAAGGGGGGCATACATAGTTTGCCAGAATCGCGTTCAGTGCACCCACTTGTTGGCAGTGCATCCAAAACTGAAATTCATGATTCCACGCCTCAAGCCCTTCTTCCTGGATTTGTCAACTCAACCATCGGAGATTCCAGTAAAGGAAGATCACTTTATGCAATTCCAAAAGCATCCAGCGACTGTCTGGCTCATAAAGATGTTCTGGGAGTTGATATGAAGGTTGTTTGTTTCACTTTATTTTTTTTTTCTTTTATTGATTTCTTATCTAGTCTAGCTTACATGAGGATGTCATCACAAATACCTATGTTTTGTAAACAGGTTAGAGACAACCCAACAGCAGTTAATGAGACTATACGATCCACGGAAACAGGTTTTGCAAGAACCCCACTTCCAGAATCAGCAGTCGACTCCTCAGTGTCAGATCCTGAGGAATCTCTTATTGATGATGATGTGCCTTATTTTTCTGATGTAGAAGCTATGGTATAACTCCAGAACCTCGTGGACTTGAATCTTATCTATATTGATGTTCAGGCTTTTGATCGTGCAATTATTTACTTGCAGATACTTGATATGGACTTAGATCCATATGATCAAGACTCACACATTAGTAGGCAAGGTAATGTAACGGGTACAGTTTTAAGTTGGTAAAATCGGTTCTATATGTTCTTCATTCTCCAGTTGCTACTTCAATTGTCGAAGACTTCTAGAATAAAATTTGAGTGCAAATTTTTACACTAGTACTCTTATCTTCTCACCATTATTATTTTTTTCATGTAAGATTCTTGTTTCATTTACGAATAGTAGAAATCATCTGGAATAACTCTTGATTTCGACATGCACAAACTTAAGATAATTCTGTACTTATATGTTATGACGGTCACGCATTTACCTAGTAATTGAGGCTGCACCATGTCTGCAATCCGATTCACCATTACTACAATAATGACCAATATGTATTCATCAATTCATGGATGATATTGTGCTCTGTTTGATTGAAGCTGCATGCTTTATTGCTGTTTCAAAAATTTTGAGAATAATTGGTTTAGTTGGGTGTCTTTACTATTCAGTTCCAAGTTATCAGTACGATGACACTAAGAGAACAATCATAAGGTTGGAACAAGGTGCTCGTTCCTGCTTGCAAAGGGCCATGACATCTCAAGGAGCCCTTGCTATCTTATATGGCCGCCATTTGAGGCATTACATCAGGAAGCCTGAGGTACTCTGTTTGAAGCTTCCTGCTAATATTTCTCTCTTTTTTAGTTAAAGGGAAATAGACAAGGGAACAGTAGGACCCTTATTTGTGTTATTTCTTCCCATTTGCATGTTCATGCTTCAGAACCACCTATTCTGGAAAAGGTTGCTGATTGTTTTCTCTTACGAGATGCATGGATGATCTACATCAAATTCAACAATAAGCATGAAGGATTTTACTCCTACTCAAAAGTTAAAAGTATGTAGTAGATATAAGCTCCTGAACAAATCACTGCTTTGAATATATAGGCAACTAACAGTTCTGTATTTCAATGGTATGAAGATATGTTCTGAATTTTTTAATGCCTCTTTGTGACATTTGTGTGCACCATGGCACTTTCTGGAGGTCTCACAAACATTTTGCAGATGGACCTACACGTCTGCTAAAGAAGTAATTGTAGAGATATACATGGTCCTCCGATAATGTCCAATCACAATAATATGGATATCAATTTTTATCGTGTAACAGTGCAATTGCTTGAACTTGTCCAGGCCCAACAATTCTTTCTAATTGAAGAAGTTATAATGAAAAATTATCTTTCCCCATTTGTTTTCATATGTGAATAACAAGATTTTTTTGTGAAGGAAGTTGCTTGCAACATATTGATCTAAACTTTACTTATGGGTCAAGTTTTGAACAGCAAACACATCATTCAGCTCTCTGGTTCAATGTTGCGTTGCCACCTGTTCGCTTACCATCAATTTTTTAAAATCAATAGTCTAGACAGTTTGGTTCTCTCTTTTGATATCTGAAGAATACAAATGCTTCGTTGATCTCATAAGGATCCTAAATTACTGTACTACAGTCCCTTCCTGTTAACTTGGCCATCTTTTATGAAAATTAGTACTTAGAGACAGTCACTTTAAATTCTTTAATAAAACCTTGCAACTGTTTTCTGTGATGCTACTAGAATGGTATTTTGATTTATAATTTCACATTTGGGTCTTGTCTCCTTAACTCCTTGTCTGTGCTTTTTGAGTTGTCTGCAACTCAGCATTTTATGGTCCAACGACCTTGTCTGTGTGGGATATTTATTAGTAATATTCAATTCCTGTTGCTTGCTTAATGAAATTTCCTTTGCAGGTTTTACTTGGAAGATCAACGGATGATGTTGATGTTGATATTGATCTAAGGAAAGAAGGACGAGCTAATAAAATATCTAGACGGCAGGTATTATTATGCTTTTCATTCTTCAAATTTGGGACCTGTAGATGAATGAAGTTGTGTCTGTGAGTCTTATTAACGAGTTATTCCTTAAAAGCATGTTTAGAATGAGGTACATCTTTAGTTGATAGAGATCCAATTAGAAGTTATACCTTGAAATTTTTGCCATTACGGCAATAAGTTTAAGTTATTTGGTGTGTAAAAAGCAACTTATTAGAGTGATGTCCTTCCTAACTAGTGACTCTTCAGTGTCATGCCGTGCCGTTACTGTTATAATTTGGTTATAACTTGTTTGCGTTCTTTGTTTCAATAAGTTAGCTTGGTTTAACTCTATAATACAAACACTCCAATAAATTACTGGATACTGTGTCGACACCGACACGCCTCGGACACGTGTTGAACATGGCAATTGCGTGTCCGAAAATAAGAAAGAAAAAAGAAAAAAAAAGGACAAGGTGTCAGACAACACGTTTTGGACACGTTTAAAGTCTTTTTAATAATTTCAAAAAGTTTTGGATTGTCCTTAAAAAGAAAACAAAGAGTTTTGGGCTTAATAAAGAAGAGAGAGGATATTCACTACTCTCAAACTAAGGGTTTTAGGATGAAAAGAATAAATGTTCGAGAGATGGTCATGATAATTTAACTAATTTGGATTATTAGAAATTTTTTAAATGTTCGTGTCGGGCCCTAATTTTTTAAAATTTTTGTGTTGTGTTTGTGTCTATCGTGTTCGTATCGCCATGTCTGTCTCCATGCATCATAAGTTTAACTTAAGCAATCAAGCTAGTGTTGCTTTGTTTATCAAACGTCTATCCATGCCTTAATTTCCTTTTTCATTTTTTGTGGTTACTCTATGGTTTAGTTAAGAAAAGTTGGATAGTGGAGCTGTGTTGATTGAGAGATTGGTCATACAGAAAATATATGGTTATTTTTTGTTGGCTTGTGACAACAATTTCTCTTTTGATAATTGCTCTTATGGCAGGGGCACAACACTTGTGCCCCTGGACAGGCGATATGCAGTGCTTGGATAGCTATATTGATTAAAAACTTGAGTTGCACTATTACTAAGCTATAGCATTAAACATAGAGATAGGCGGTTAGTTTTGCAATTGGTATCAGAGTAGTGCACTATTACTATAAGCTATAGCATTAACATAGAGATAGGTGGTTTAGTTTTGCAATTGGTATCAGAGCTAAGATCAAAGGTTTGATTCTCATGAGGAGTAATTGTTGGGTGTGTGACAGCAATAACACTTGTGGAAATTCCTGGGGAATGGAGAGCATTATTGGTCTGTGGCAACAACTCGTGTGGCAGAGTCACCATCCAAACATAGTGGTCGGGCTACTGTAGGGATCAAATATTTTATTTTTCTTTTTCTGGGGTTGCGGTGGGGTTGGGGGTGGAACCGTGACATTTGCGGGGAAATTATTTAAAAAATGTAAAAAAGAAAAAATTACCAAAGAGGGGTGGTTTTCAAAGAATTGATTTACTAGGTAGCACCGCGTACAGTGTTCGCGGTGCTGCCAACCAATTTTATTAAAAAATAAAATTCCAGCACCACAAACAGTGTTCCCAGTGCTATAAAAACTATTAAAAGAAAAATTAACAAAGCAGCCTGCTTTGGCACAATTTTTTTTGCACCACCGCAATAAAAAATCGTGGTGCTGCAAAAACCATTAAAAAAAAAATTTGTGAGCGCAGGCTGCTTTTGCAAGATGCATGCAAAAAAAATAATACGATTTGACCCATGCTACTACACGGGGCAAATCAAATAATACAAGTGAATTGAGTTCATCGCTTATTTAAGCTGTGAGCTCAATTCACTTTGAGAACCAATTGGGACATTATAAGATGGAAAGTTTGCAGTGTTAGCGTTGCCTCACCAATCGAAAAATGGAAAGTATGTGTCTCGAGACGCCATCTCTCGACTAATGCAGTAATGAGATGTGCGTCAATCTCAATGTGACCACATTGTAAAATTCCTAAAAAATCCATATTCTGTGACACCAGAACACAAACGTGATGTGGGACTAGTTGAAGGATACGAAAAAAAGATATATCCGCGTTGTACATATAAAGTTGTATTCGGAGCTCCGAGCACATCTTCAGATCGATGATTTGCTTGCCCGTACAACACACTTGTATCAATTGGACCAAAATTTACCATAATTTCGCTGACAATATATATATATATATATATATATATTTTAAACACAAGATGGATGAACGGAGAGAATTTTCAACTTTGAGGGTGGTTCTCAAAGTGAATTGAGCTCACCGCTTATTTAAGCGGTGAGCTCAATTCACTTGTATTATTTGCATGCATGGGTCAAATCGCATTTTTTTTTTTTGCAGCATCCTACAAAAGCAGGCTGCACACGAAATTCTTTTTTTAGTTTTTTCAGTACCGCGATGTTTAATTGTGGTGATGCAAAAAAGTTTGTGCCAAAGCAAGCTGTTTGTTAGTTTTTTTTCTACAGCACCGCGAACAGTACTGTTCGCGGTTCTGCAAAATAAAACAATAAAAAAATTTAATAAATTTGGCAGCACTCTTCGCGGTGCTGCCTAGTAATTTAATTCCGGGAAAATCACCCCTCTTTGGTAATTTTTCTTTATACATTTTTTAAATAATTCTCCCGACATTTGCCTTGGATTCTTTGCATATTTAGAGTGCGTAGAGTTATGATCTTCGGAGTAATGATGGTGGTCCTTTATTACACAATTAAGCATTCTTATGTATTTAACTTATAGGGCACCATTTTATTGTTTGTTTTGGATGTATTGCAATCTCAACTGGCATCTCCATTTATATCTGCTTAGGCAATCATCAAGATGGAGGCAGATGGATCTTTCTTTATAAGGAATCTTGGTAAGAGTTCACTATCTGTGAATGGCACAACAGTAGCTACTGGGCAGTTGCTGAACCTTAGTTCCAGTTGTTTGATTGAGGTATATCTGTTGATTCCACTTACATTTCCACAGTTTACAAACTGGATATGGCATCAGGCTCTTATGAAGAAACTTTCAGAGACCTCTCCTTTTGCTTAGAATTACCCGAAAGCACATTAATAAAGAGCATCTGTAGTATGCTGTTGTCATTAATTTATTTTCACTGCTTATGATGCTACTTGTTCATTTTAACTTACTGTCCTGTAATCTTATAAAGAGCAAAAGGAAACCACTATTCTGCAAGACGTGAAATCTCAACTGAGAAAATACAAAAGCTTTGGTTGCGGATATGCTATGTAATCATCGACTTTTTGAGCTCTGCTATGTGAATAATTCTTGAAAATGGTGAATTTTGTAGATAAAGGGAATGAGTTTTGTGTTCGAGATCAACCAAGGATATGTGAGGAAGCACTTGGGTAGTTTTTTGCCAGAAAAACAAAGGAAAGACGGGCAAGTCTGATTGGTCGGCTGAGGACGAATCATGAGCTCGCGAGTGCTGCTAAACAAGGTCGGTTTCCTTATAACCATTTAGAGGATACATGGAGCCTGTGTATGTATAAGCTAAGTTGCTTTGCTTTACGATGTGTAAATGTAGATATTAGCTGGTTTTAGAGCATATATGCAATTACCTCTATGTACCACGTACAGCTTCCTCTTGTTATATAGCATATCGATCTTGATGTACGATATATCTTTAGTTTTGCAATACTAAAATTCATCAGCTTTTTTTTTTTACTCAATTCTCCATAGTTTCTGCACTAAATTATCCTCTTAGGTGTTAAATTTTCTGTTGTAATTAAAATTTAGGTAGTCGATCTTGACCGAAAGTGAGAGAATATTATTGAGAAAATATAAAACGCTTTGTAGTTTTGCTTATTCTTCAGTGTCTTCCTCAGGACTCTTGATTTGGTGCTTTTGTCTACATTTTGCCTGAGTTTGTGGTTTATTTAAGAGTAAATTACAATGAGCTCTCTGAGATTTGACATAATTATGAATACTTTCTTATTGTTTGGAATATTACGTATACTTCTTGATGTTTGATAAAATTATGTAATTCTTGGATGTAGATTTGAATTGTCAACTTTATCCTTGTATTTTTTTTAAAAACAAATTGAAAATTTGTAAACAAATTGAACAAGGTGTATGGAAAATTTTGTAAAAAACTTATGTTAAAAACTTATTTTAATTTTTTTAAAAAAAAAGTAAAATCATACTGGGTATTTTGACATGGATGAAAACCAAACAAAAACTAAGCTAATTATTGAATGGCTGTTGAAAAAAAAAGGAGCATTAGTAATTTTCTGAACGATAGGTATTTTACAATTTATTATATGGTATGACAATGATTCTTGTCCATGTTTATATAGTTTCTCATAAATAAATAAAAATTAAATATAATAATAGGGGTAAATATCCCTCCTTACAACCCTCCTTGTTGTTTGAACAATTACAAATACCCCCCTAATTTTAACAACCATCTGACAATTACCTCAATCTATTCATTTTTTAGTGTGACCAAAATACCTTATGAATTAAAATTTATAATTTTATTTATTTTTTTTATCAACTAAGGGGATAATTTTTTTATAATTTTTAAAAAAATTTCATCCATCCCATTCAATATTTTTATAAGATTTTTTTTTAAAAAAATAAAAAAATTACAGTAAGGGCAAAGTTGATATTTTTATACCTTCATCCAAGGATTACATAATTTTATCAAACATCAGGAGGTATTTGTAATTTTTCAAACAACGAGGGGTATTTGTAATTATGCCAAACCTCAGGGGAGGTGGTTGTAATTTACCCTAATAAATAAATAAATAAAGAGCTTTTCATAACATGCTTGAGAATGACTAAACCTACATGTTTCATTTATTATTTTCACATATCAAACAAACTTTGCAACTGGTGATGTGAAGATACTTCACAACTATGACTGCATTTGCATCGAAAAACGTCAATTTCGAAAGGATTTCAAATGAATTTATATTTAAAAAATGAAAAAAAAACACTATTCTACAAAATATAATTGAAAAGAATCGAAGTTGAAATCTTTTGTGATATATAATCATCCAAATAAATGCAAAAATTTATTACAAAAAACCTTAAAATGTCAATTCTGTACAAATCTGTTTCCACATTTCCCAATGTACATAATCCAAAAGGTAGTCTTCTTTCTAAACTTTGTTCTTGAAAAGTGCTGAGAAAGCAACATTTGTTCTTGGAAAAGGGGCTTTTGCTGTGGGTATATTATATATTGATTGGCTTTTTATGTCATAATAAAATTAAAAATATTCCTACATATCCCACTAATTTGTCTATTTCATGAAGTAAAAACCAAGTCAAAAATGCCCTTAGAAAATTTTGTGCTCATATTCCCATAAATATATATATACATATATATAGTGTGTGTGTGTATGTGAGAGAGAGAGTTAGATGCATGTTAGGAGGGGGGGGGGGGGGGTTCAATCATAGCATGATGACTTTATTTGTGAAAAGCAGAAGATTTTGGGAATCATCAATTCACTCTCTTCTCAAAGTTTAATTAGATTAATTTAGTGTAAATTATACTTTATTTTTTTTATTTGAAAAATTATAAATATTCTTTTCAGTATTAAAAGTCGTCTAACAAATACTTTCTCGTGACAATCTATTTTAGGGATATCTGTTATATGGTCGTTAATTAAAGGTCTTCTAACAAACACCTTCTTATAACAATCCATTATAGGGGTATCTGTTAGTTATGGCTGCCCCTCGACTTACGGCCTTTACGCTACGACTACTGTGATGTGAGCGGTTCAAATTGGTTTGATCTTTCCCAATCATTCTGAACGGAACTTGTACGCAGCACTTGTACGGAGGTGCATGCATAAAGGTTTGGAACTCTTTTCTTATCTGAATCTTAAGGACCCTACCCTATTCTCGAACCCTCTGCCGAGCTCTACCCTGCCCGCATTTCCTTTTGAAGGGGCCAAAAAAATGTCTCCACCTGCTGCAACAGTCTTTCTTCGGAATTCTACTGAACGGGTCGATCCTCCCTCCCCCGTTTGTTTTAGCAACTTATCCTAAGGTCTCCTCACCAAGAGCTCGCCGGCGACGACAGAGGAAGCAACCCGCCTGCTGTGGCGGGGCGGCTTTTTTCTTTCACAATAAGACCTGGACGATTATCCCTACCCTCGGTAGCTTACGAGTTTACGTCCCATCCCTGGTCGGGTACAGTTTCCTTTCGATTTATCCCTTGTAGCCGTTACCCGAATTCGCGCAAGTGTGTCCACACCCCCCAAACTGACTTGACGAGGAATCCATTCTCGCGAACAAACACAACCCCTACACACACCTAGGAGCACCCCTTCCTGCATATCCATACAAGACCCGAGTAGGCGGGTCGAGGTCCTACGAGGTACCATACTCGGAGTACCCTCCTCCGACTCCTTACTATCATAACTCAGTTAACACCAATCACAGCCGTCTCGTCTAGTATCGATATCATAGTGTACGTTTGGCCCTATAGGCAAGTCGGACTAGCCTGGACCTCCCTCCTTCTATGATTGCTACTAGTGATTATTATTAATTATTTAAAAAATTTAAATAAAAATGAGGTGTTTATAATTATAGCAATGGGAGAATTCATTGTAATTTAGCCGATAAATTTAATTAAAAAAATACTTTTCTTGTAATCTAATTAAATAAACAAAATGGATGTGGGAACCACGAAACCTCAGTCTTGAATGTCTAGCCTACGTCTGAATCCTTTATGTATTGGGGGTATGAATAAGGGTCATTTTTTTTAATTTTTACAAAATGAATATGCAACAACAATTTTATTTAATTATTCCATATGTTGAGAACCTACCACCAAACTTGAGATGATTTCCATTTGGTCCTACTAAGACATAATTGCATCACCTAATGGTGGGAGGATTAATATGTATCCTCACCAACATATAAATTAGGAAAAGTTACAGTTCTCACCTTTAAGGTTCAGTATAATTATACGTAATTTTTTTATAATTTAAAAAATTATATTTAATATATTCATAGTATTTGTTTTTGTATAACAAAATAGACGAAGTCCCCTTCGACAGTGTTGTAACTTTAATTAATTATATAAAATTCATAAATTAGGTTAAAAAAAAAGAGAAAAATATATCTTTTTACAGTAAAAATATTTGAATTTCTTTTTAACAGCTAAAAATTCTATTTCTTAAAATTTAACAGGTGTTAAAATCAAATTTGATTTTCATTAAAGTTTCAAATTTTAGGTTTAATGTCTGAAATTGAAACCTCAAATTTCAGCAGCTGTTTTTAAATTTGTTAGTGGCTCTTTGACTGTTGAGAAATCAAATGCCATTATGGCCAAATGTTAATGCTGCATTAATATATATGTCTTGGCTATGCCTATATATAGTTAGCTATTTCTCATGTGTAAACATATCACTACAAACTTAAATCTCTAGCTCTCTCTCTCTCGAGCTATCTCTCTCTCGGTCTCTTTCTAAAATATTTTTTATATTTGAGCTTTGTTTCGGTAAACAAGCTTTTGAGTGTTTGATTGAGGTATTTTTTAAAATAGTACTAAACTCGAAAGAACTGCAATTATCTTATCCTGGAAGAAATTACGCTGTACCCAGTACATTATTGATATAGGACGTTTTTTTCTTCAAGACAATTCTACGATTCGGTTAAGTTTACGATTATCATTGGATTGAGAATTGTTACGATTGCAAGTTTACTATTTAATTTACATGTCGTAAATTGCATTTCTAACTGCTATCAATTATTTTGTTTCGACGTGTCTTTTTTGCTTTTGATTTCTAATCCAATTGTTATATTTCAAAATGTTGTTTCAATCATTCGAACTGAAATTTTTTCAACAATCTTGAAGAAAATAACGGGTTTTGAAAAATTGAATTTTTGTTGGAACGTCTAAAACAGTTTTGTCAAACGATGTTTTGAGATCTCATTTCTTTAAAACACTACTTTTCGGTTTTCTCTTTAAAATGGCTGAGCCTATTTCTGTGCAATTCCGATCGCACCAAAAGTCGACTTAATCAGCTTGCCAAATAAGTTTCAGGCCAATTTTAAACGCTGACAAAACGAATTAAAATTTGGTTAACAATGAAAGGACTTTTGATAGTGATTTCAGGTGACTAGACCTGAACCTACCAATACAGATCTCAAAACTGCTGAGATAGCGCAGTGGACAAAAAGGGATCAAATAGACCAAGGAGCAATTTTGCCAGCTTTGTCAAATACGCTCTTCGATGTCTATTGTTTCAACTCGTATACTGCTAAGTCTCTATAGGATGAGTTGGATCAAAAATATAATACTGAAGAGCAAGGGCTCGAAAAGTATTCTACTTCCAAGTTCATACGGTATCAAATGGTTGATGACAGGTCTGTAGCTGAACAGATTCATGAGATTATCAACCTTGAGCATGCTCTGACTGATGTTGAGATGAAGTGTCCTGAGAAGTTTCTGGTCATGTCTATAGTGGATAAATTTTTTAAATTCTAGGAAAATTTTGGTATGACGTTAAAACATCAGAAAGGGAGACTGTCTCTGGATGATCTTATAATTGGTATCAACATTGAGGAAGAACATAGGAATCAGACCCACAAAATACTGGTGGAGCATCAATCCAAGGCCGATTTAATAGTGGAAAAATAGAAAGTAAATAAGGTTAATTCAAACTCAAACTCAAAAGCCATCAATAAAGGCAAGACCACCAAGAATAAGAAATCAAAAGCAAACAAACCATGTTGGAACTGTGGGCAGGTTGGACACTAGGCCAAGACTGGGCAGACAACTGTTAACATGATTGTGGGAGGTTCTAGTGGTGCTAGCACCTCAAGAACAACTGAAGGGTATGTATCTGTACAATCCGAAGTCCTGACTATTTACGAACCTTATGATTGGTTGATTGACATTGGAGTGAGTGCACGTTTGTTTTGATAAATCTCTCTTTCTGTCTTATCAGGCCATCAGTGGAAGGACGGTAAGCATGGAAAATGCCAGTACTACTGAAGTACTTGGGATAGGAAGTGTGGACTTGAAATTTTCTTCAGGGCGCATTGTCATTGAAAAGAGTTCATCATGTACCCACTATCAGAATAAACATTATTAGTAGTTCTGTAATAGTTTGGAAGGATATGAATTATATTTTAAATTTAATAAAGTTGTAATTTAGCAATTTGGTGTTTTTGTTGGTAAAGGTTATTTAGATGATGGTTTGTTCAAAGTTCGAGTTGAGAATAATAAAAATGATTTTCTGATTCTATTATATTGAATATTGAATCTTCTACTCTGTGGCATAGTAGGTTAGGACATTTAAATTTTAATTCAATGAAACGAATGATGAATCTGAATCTAATTCCTAGTCAAAATTTGAACAAAGTCACAAATGCCAAGTTTGTATGGAGCTAAACAAGTTAGAAAACCCTATAAGTCAATTGAAAGGGATTCAGAAATACTTGATTTAGTTCACATAGATATTTGTGAGTTCAATAGGGTTTTGACCAGAGACCGCAAACTTTTATAGATAATTGCAGTAAATACTATTATGTGTTTCTCATGAAAAATAAGGATGAAACCTTAGATAAATTTATTTTATTTAAAAATGAAACAAAAATCCAAACTGGTAAGAAATTTAAACGACTAAGGTCTGATAGAGGAGAAGAGTATGAGTCGAGTAAGTTCAATGAATATTGTCAAACTTTTGACATTATTCATGAAGAGACTCCTTAATATTCCTCTTCATCTAATGAAGTAGCTGAACGAAAGAATAGAATATTTAAAGACATGATTAACAGTCTCCTACTAACTTCTGAGTTACCAAAGTATTTGTGGAGAAACGCTCTGAATACGGCTTGCCATATTCTAAGCAGAATCCCTCTAAAACACAATACGAGTACTCCTTTCGAGTTATGGAAAGGTAGAAAATCAAACCTCAAATACTTTCGAGTGTGGGGGTGCCTAGCAAAAGTGCTGGTCCCAGAACACAAGAAAGAAATTGGGTCCTAAGACTGTTGATGTTGTGTTCTTGGCCTATGTGAGACAAGTTATGCTTTGAGAATTTTAGTTATTAAATCAGAAAATTTCAGGCATTGAGGTCAACACAATAGTCAAATTTGTGATCCTATCTTCCTAAAAGATGTATTTTCAATAAAAATAGGAATACCTTCAAGTGTTTCACTTGATGATTCACTTGTCTCCACGTCTATTCCTGAACACGTGGAAAAGATGTCAAATGTGGGGGTTAGAGTACTAGTCTGACTCATAGGAGTCGGATGAACCTAGACGGAGTAAAAGAGCTAGGGTTGTCAAGAATTTTGGAAGTGACATTGTCACTTACAATATTGAGGATGATCCGGTAACTTTCAAAGATGCTATGGCTTCTTCAGAAGCTAAGAAGTTGTCAAAAGTGAGATAAACTCTATTATTTCTAACGGAGCATGGTGCTAGTCGATCTCCCTCCGGGGTGTACTATATTAGGTATAAGTGGATCATTAAGAAAAAACTAAAACCTGGTGGATTTGTTAATAAGTTAAAATCTAGGTTGGTGGCTGAGGGTTTTAAACAAAAGGAAAAAATAGACTATTTCGATACCTATTATCCAGTAGGTCGATTGACTACAATCCAAGTGTTTATAGCACTTGCTTCGGTGTATAACCTCCCGATTCACCAGATGGATGTGAAAACAACCTTCTTGTATGGTGCACTTGAGGAGGAAATATACATGAATCAGCCTGAGAGATTTGTAGCTCATGGTAGCGAGCACAAAGTTTGTAAAGTTGTTAAGTCTCTTTATGGACTTAAACAAGCACCCTAACAGTGGCATGAAAAGTTTGATAAAACTATTCTTGCATTTGGCTTCACCATAAATGAGAATGATAAGTGTATATACTGTAAAGATAAAGGAGATAAAATAATTATCTTATACCTATATGTAGATGATATTCTATTAATAGGATCATGTCTAGAAATTATAACCAAAACCAAGTCATTTTTAAAGAAAGTTTGAATGAAGGATATGGGTGAAACTGATGTAATTCTTGGCATCAAGTTGATTCGTCAACTGATGGGATAGTCATTTCTCAATCTCACTATGTTGAGAAGATAATTGAGAAATTTGGTTATCAAAATACTAGAATTGCAAAGATGCCTTATGATTCTTCTGTAGCCTTATTTAAAAATAAAAAATAGTGTTTCGATTGCACAATTAAGGTATTCCCAAATTATTGGGAGCTTACAGTATTTAGCAAATGGCACGAGACTAGATATATTTTTTATATCTCAAAACTGGTTAGATACACCAGTTGTCCTAACAGAACCCATAGGGGTGCTTTCGATAGGGTACTAAGGTACCTGAAGGGCACGGTGTCACTGATCATACATTATGGCAGATTTTCTATTGTTCTTAAAGGATATAATGATGCTAGTTGGATAGCCAAAAACTCCGGGAGTAATGGGTGTTGAGGATATATTTTACCTTAGGTAGGGGCGTAGTCTCCTGGAAGTCTGCAAAATAGACTTTGATAACCCGGTCTACTTTTGAAGCTAAGTTATGTGCGTTGAATACTACTGGTATCGAGGCAGAATGGTTATATGAGTTGTTATCACAACTTCCCATTATAAGTCAGCCTCTTCCACCTATTATTGCACATTGTGACAGCCAAACCACAATTGCAAAGGTGAGGAGTCGTAAATACAACCAAAAGACCAAACGACACATCCAAGTTAGACTAAAGTCTATAAGGGCATTAGTGTCAGCAGACTAACTGACATTGACTTTGTGGGAACAAAGGACAATGTAGTTGATCCTTTGTTGAAAAAATTGGATCTGTCACAAGTAAATAAAATTCAGATTGGGGATTGGATTGAAAACCCATCAATGATGTAACTACGATGGCAACCCAACCTTCTAAGTGGAGATCCCACAAAGAAGGTTTAATGTGGTATTAACAAGTCATAGGGTATGTCAGAACTCCAAAAATAGTCTGATACTTTGTATCTGGACAGGTGCTGATACTGCAAGTATAGTAAGAGTTTAACTCTGAACGGGTCAAGTCTTTTAGACGAGATGCTAGCAGTGTGTCCTTGGAGACGCCCAACTAAGTGAATGTAGTTGTTTGGCCGCAATTAAGGAATTGAGTAATTCTTGAAAGTATTCAGGATCAGGACACATGGCCTATAATATCAACCTTAAAGATCAACACAAAACCGGTGGCTTGTTGTTACTGACAGATGATGTCACACTCACAGACTCAAATTCAAAACTTAGTTCTATTTGACTTGGTGATAGCTGATGTTAGATAACTTAGATAGTGGTTCAAATCGAAATGTACCATTGTTGAAATCAAGTCACAGAAACTTGAGTTCAAATCTATGAATTTGTGGGGATTGTTATAATTTTAATTAATTACATGAAATCCATATATTAGGTTGAGAAAATGATAGGAGAAATATATCTTTTTGCAGCAAAAATATTTGGATTTATTTTTAACAATTGAAAATTCTATTTTTTTAAAATCTAACAGGTTTTAAAATCAAATTTGATTTTCATTAAAGCTTCAAATTTCAGGTTTAATGCCTGAAATTGAAACCTCAAATTTCAGCAACTATTTTGAATTTGTTAGTGGCCGTTTGACTGTTACATAAGAAATCAAATGTCATTATGGTCAAATGTTAATGCTGCATTAATATATATATGTCTTGGCTATGCCTATATAAAGTTAGCTATTTCTCATTTGTAAACATATCACTACAAACTTCAATCTCTAGCTCTCTCTCTAAAACATTTCTAAGATTTGAGTTTTGTTTCGGTAAACGAGCTTTTGAGTGTTTGATCAAGGTCTTCTTCGGTACAGTATTAAACCCGAAAGAATTACAACCGTCTTATTTTGAGAGAAATTATGTTGTACCCAGTGATTATTGATACGAACATATATTTTCTTTACAATAAGCAGTAAATTCTGCGATTCGATTAAATTTTATGATTATCAGTGGACTAAAAATTGTTACAATACAATTCTCATTGTAAGTTTATTATTTAATTTACTTGTCATAAATTGCAATTCTAAATGTTATCTATTATTTGTTCCGACGTGGCTTTTATTGCTTTTGATTTTTAATCCGATTGTTATATTTTAAAATATTGTTTCAATTACTCGAAACTGAATTTTTTTCAACACTCAGTCAAACTCACCAAATTTATTGATATTAACAAAACAGTTGAATGAATATTTATATTTCTCATTTATTAACTTATGAATGACTTATTGCAGGTCAAATAAATTACTTTACACATCTTCACATGATAATGAATGTGAGGAGGTGTATCTTCACCCTTATAAGCATTATTTGATTAGAAAAGATTTATTTGACCTGCAATAAATAAGTATTCAATCAATTTGGGGTAAATATGAACTTTTACTCAATTTTTCTTGTTAATATCATCAAATTCAGTTAATCTTGATTAATAAATAATTTATTTGTTAAACTAAAATAAACGTTAATAGTACTAAATATAATTTTTTAAATTATAGAGATCTAATATATAATTACATCAAATTTTAGAAAATAGAAGTATAATTATATCAAAAGATGAAAATATAATTATCTCTATAAATTAATCACACATCCCAGTCTAGAGATGGCATTTGGACCCGATTTTCTAGGACCTCGCTCTGGACCGGGGTGGGTTTAGTACTCATATATTGGGTTCGGGACGGGTTCGGGTCCTAAAATATTGGACCCGGCTGGATCCGGGGCGGGTTATAGGTTTTATACCTGACCCGCCCCAATCTTTTCTTTATATATATTTTTAATTTTTTTATTCATATATAATACATTATTAATAAAGAAATTATGCTATTATAGGTAAAATTTTAAATAATTTTACATATATCCAACTCTATATATGAAATACCAAAAAAAAAAAAAAAATTTGAATGTATCATTTGTATTATATAATTTATTTTAGATAAAAAAAAAAGACTTATGTTAAAATACTTAAATTTACAATGATATTTGGTTTCACTTGTACAAAAAATTAATTGAATATATTATATGTATTATATAATTTATTTTATATAAAAAAATTGTGTTAAATTACTAAATTTAAATTTATATTACTTAATTTAAAAATAAATAATTTTAAAACGAGCGGGATGGAATGGGGCCAGTTTTTAAGAAGCGGGGCCAGATGGAGTTTCATGAAGCAGGACGGATCTCAAATCCGAACAAACTCACTCCAGACCCGCCAGTTGCCATCACTTGGCCCACCCACCAAATGTGTTGCTTAAATTAGAATTGATCAAAGGGAGAGTCAGTTGCCGTTATCCTGATTGTAATCAACTTTATTTTTATATTCTTTCTATCCGTTACTGCTCACCCTATTTTATTAATTAAATAAATAAATATATTATTATTATTATTGTAATTAGAGAGAGAAGAGAGAGAGAGTATTCTGCACTCTGCACTTCCTTCTCCTCTGTCACTGCAACTTCCATCATCATATATTTTATTTTTCCAATTATTAATATTCAACCCCCACACAAATAATAACAACAACACCACCACGTATAAAGGCAAATTTCTAGGCTTGATAAAACATCATCGGCCTTCACAAACGTGTAAATTATATCCACATTTTCTAAAATTAAATAAAAGTATATAAATGCCTCAAATTTTTCATAAAATTACAACCACACCCTCTAGAGGGGCGAGGGTAATATTTGCATAGAATGTTCGCGTAAGTTTCGACTCGAATAGAAGGGTGTGGATCATTATATTCATAGCCCCGGTCTACGGTTTATTTATACAAATATCACTGTCTTTTGGAGCACTACACACACGCCCACTAGAAATATCACATTATTTTCACAGACCCCCTTTGTATTTTGAAAAATTGCAGATACACCTCTAAAAATGTCTACATTATTATAGAAACTATATTTGATTTTTTACTGTTAAGAGTGATTTCTGTAAGTACACAAAACACAAGAATGATCTATTAACTAGGCCATAGATTAGAAATATAAATATAATTATCCCTTTTTTTTTCTTTCAACAATATTATAGTTCACAAGTAATTTACTCACGTCCAATATTTATATTTTTTTCAAAAATCACTTATCTATGTCTATGTGCTCATGCAAAACTTGCATTTTTCTTTTTCTTTTTCTTTTTCTTTTTATTACAAATTGAGTTTATTAGATAGTCGTGTGTAAGTAGTATTTTCGAGTTGTAAGTATATTCTTAATTTATTTATTTTTTTAAATTAAAGTAATATATCACGACATTAATATTATATCGTATCTGTGTTCATGCGTCATTAAACGACTTATATTACATGTTAAGCTTATAAAAAGGACAGAAAGTTTCATATTGAAGCATGCATCAATTATTTTTCTTTATAACCAAAAGTTAGGTATACAACTAATTTTAAGGTAAATTATAATGAGTTTTTTTCTAGGATTGATATAGTTATCAATATTCTCTGATAATTAATAAAATTATTTAATTATTATATACAAACATGAAATTATCAATTTCGCCTCTTATGTATGTTTTTTCCTTTTTTTAAAAAAAATATCATGTCCACTTAAAAAATAAAAAAAAAATTTATAGTCGCATCTTGATCAGTTTACTATAAAAAAAATGCGAAAAAATCTAATGGAGGCAAATGAATTGAGTTAATTGTTGAACGGCCATGAAATAGAGAATATTGATAATTTTTCAAATAACGAGGGAATATTTAAAATTATGACAAACTTTACGGGTGCTTGTTGTAATTTATCCTTAATTTTAATTAGAATAATATATGTTGATTGGTGATTAATGATGAGCTGCATCGATTCTGTAGAGTAGATATAAGTATCTTGGAATGATTAAGGCATCTCAACCATTGATTACATTAAAATATATAGTTGCAATTAATAATTGCTTGACAATATTATTATCTTCTCCTCTATTTTTAATTTTTTTATTTTATTTTATGGGAATCCTTTTGGCCTTCAGAACATTAAAGTAAAGTGAGGAATTAAGAATATGTGAATGTGGAAATTTTAATGTTTACATTTAATTAAATTAATTAGTTAAATAATAAATATGAATGTGGATTTTAAGTGATGGTCATTTATAATATAGCGAAAAACTCAATTTTTTTGTACTGATTGTTAGTGAATCTAAACCTTTGTATAATTGAAAAGCACCATTTTAGTGTCTTCAATTATTTGGTCTGTTATTTTTTTAATTATTTTACTAATTCTTATTTTTTACTTTTTCTCTCTCTTCTCCACTTCCCATTTTCTCTATTATTAACTTTCACTTCTCGTTTTCTTCTCTAACTTTTTTCAATGATTTTTTTATAACTTTCTTATATTTTTAATTAGTATTTTTTATTTAATTAATATATATTTATTAAACTAATAATTATTACTAATTAAAGAATAATAAAATAAAAATAAACAAATAACATAGCAATTAGTTTTTGCTCTGTTCTGATCTTATTTTAAAGATTTTCTTTGAAAGATAAGAGGAAAGAAGATAAATATAAGCATATATATATATATTATATATATATATATATATATTGACTTTGTAAGTTGTATTAATGTAAAATAAATTAAAATACACCAAATTGTACATTGTACACAAATATAAACAAACATTTAATATTTATATATGTCTTTCTAATATAAAAAAAAAAAAAAACCAATTTACATGAGTAAATATCCTCTCATTTTTTATTAATAGCAGTAAATAAATTACAACATTGCATCTCAATACAAGATCTTAATCCAATCAATATATTAATATGACAAATAATAATAAATAAATTATAAAAACACGCCATGAAGTGAGACAAACACCGTACGTTCAATAAAGCTCGAATCCATAACCTACAACTTATTTATGGGACTTAACCATTAGACTAAGACATCATTGACATATCTGGTTTTCAAGAAAATGCTAAATTTGATGGTCCAATTTTCAAATCTAACATTGACAAAAATGTACATTTTTAGAGAAGAGTAAATGCTAATTATAGAAAGCATGAGATTAATAATAATAATAATAATAGGTACACATCTTTTTCAAAAAAAGTAGTAATTATGAAGAGCATATGGAGCACTTAGTCTTTATCACAAGATTTGCTTTTTGTGAGACCATAAATAATAATAATAATAATCATAGGAATAATGTGAATTATTTGAAGTTGTGATCACCAACATTATGTACTACCATTTCACCAATTGATTTATATATGACCAAAATTTGTATTTGAAGCTCAATTTCTCAATTATTTCAAGATGCCATCACATACTAGCTACCATTTCACCAATTGATAGGGATTCATTGGCTTTAGTCACTACCATAAATTATGACATAATCCAAGAACGATAAAATTACTCATATACATGTGTCAGATGATTCGTCATTGATATAGATGTAGTTCTGAGTAAGAGAGTGAAGGGCAAAAAATATCCTCGACATGCTCCTACTTCCCATTTCCAGATTTTTCTGGACAGAGCATTTTTGTGTAATGTCTTGTCAAATTATGAATAGTGAAATTGGTTTTAAAAAATAATGTAGGGGGCATTTATAGTGATATTTAGAGTTTAGAGTGTGGTAGGAATTTATGTTTTTATTTTGTGGTTTGTATGTAAAAAATTACTTTTTTACCATTGTAAATAAATAAATGCTAACATATATATCAGTCACTTTTTTTAAATTGTGTATAATCGTTCAATAAATATATTATACTTATCATATAAATGATTCAAAATCAATTAAATTGAATTTAAATTATAATAATATATATATATATATATATATTATAGATATTTTAAGTAAGAGGGATAACTGTAGCAAGAAGAGTAAAAGAGGAGAGAGCCTCTCTCTCTCTCTCTCACTCTGACATCTGCCCCTCAAACCCATTCACCCCAAAAAAGAGAGAACACATCTCTGCAACTCCCCCATCTTACATCATCTCTCCTCCAATTCAATCACACCCACTCATCACCATCAATCAACATGCCTATCCCTTCATCTCTCTTCATCATCACCACCGCCCTCCATTTCTTCTTCATGCACGCAGCAGATTCCGCCACCCACTGGCAGGACGTACAAGTCCTCAAGCACCTCAAGAGTACAATCTCCCCAAGCACTGTCCCCCCCTCCTCCTGCATTGATTCCTGGGACTTCAACCTCGACCCCTGCGACCACCTCTTCACCGACAAATTCACCTGCGGCTTCCGCTGCGACGTCGTCTTCAACTCCTCCTCCCGGGTCACCGACCTCACTCTCGACCCCGCCGGTTACTCCGCTTCTCTCTCCGCCGTTTCCTGGACTCTCCCCTACTTGCAAAACCTTGATTTCTCGAATAACAACTTCAGCGGCCCCATACCCGAATCCTTCTCTCTCTTGACCCGCCTCCAGCGCCTCGGGCTTTCGCGTAACTCACTCACCGGCTCGATCCCCGACTCCCTCGGCTCGCTCGCCGCCCTCGAAGAGATGTATTTGGACAACAACATGCTGTCTGGAGCAATCCCGTTGAGTTTCAACGGTCTGAAGAATTTAAAAAGGCTCGAAATTCAAGGGAACAAAATCAGCGGCTCGTTTCCCGAGCTGAGCCAGCTCGGCAGCCTCAATTTCCTCGACGCCAGCGACAATGCAATCTCCGGCGAGCTTCCGCCAGGTATGCCGCCGTCGCTCATCGAGATAGCCATGAGGAGTAACCAGATAGAAGGGAACATTCCGGGGAGCGTGGCGAATTTGGTTTCTCTGCAGGTGTTGGACCTGAGTCACAACAATCTCAGCGGGTCGGTTCCGGCGGGCCTGTTTACCCACCCGTCGTTGGAGCAGTTAACATTGTCTTACAATCAATTCGGGTCGGTTCAGATACCCGGGAACTCGGGTTGGACGAGCCAACTTATATCCGTTGACTTGAGCAACAATGAGATCCGTGGGTTTTTACCCGGGTTCATGGGTTTAATGCCCAGATTATCAGCTTTGTCTTTGGAGAACAACAAGTTCTCGGGTATGATACCGACCCAGTATGTGTTGAAGGTATTGAGTCCGGGTACGGGTGAAGGGGGGTTAGCACAATTTGAGAGGCTATTATTGGGAGGGAATTACTTGTTGGGGCCAGTTCCGGGTGCGTTTCTGGATCTGAAAGCGGGTTCGGTAACAGTCCGGTTAGGGGACAACTGCTTGTACCGGTGTCCGGTAACACTGTTCTTCTGTGAGGGTGGGGTACAAAAGTCCTTAATGGAGTGTAAGGCCTTTGGCCCTATCATTCCTTGAGTAGTGTGATTGTGTCTTTTATGGTCCCTAGTAATTAATTTAGATTTATGTACAATACTCTTTTTTTTTTATTATTATTATTATTATTATTTTATTTTTTCTATCTAAGATTTCATTATTGCAATTACATATTCTCTCCTTTCTTTTTTTTTTTTTTTTTGTGTTGGGTTTGATTTTTACTTTCTTTCTAAATATGATATTTATAAGGGTAAAATTATATTCTTTGCAAAATTATAGAATTTTTTTTAAAATTGTAGTTATAGTTATAAGTACACTCTATTGAGTGAGAAATTTTATAGAAATGCCCCTTGATGTACGTTAAATGACACCTTGAGTGTATTAAATACACCTCCTCAAGTTATTATAAAAAATTAGAGGTATATATATAATTAGATATAATTTCGGAGAATGTGGATGTAATTTACTCCCTTTGTAACCAATGAGAATAAGAAAGAATGTAAAAATGGGTTGCTCTATTCAATATATATAAAAAAATGTAATATCCCCATTATTTGTAAAAAATGCACTCTTTTATGAAAATATAAATAGTAATTTATCTCCCTATTTTTTTTAAAATGTAGTAATTTACATCCTTATGTTTTTAAAATTGAAGCAATTTACCTCCTTGGGTAGGGAGGTAAATGCTTCATTTTAAAAATATAAAGATAAATTTGTTTTATATTTTCATAGGAAAAATTGCTATTCATTGCTATATATATATATATATGCACATGAAGTTTATAAATCCATATATAAAAAAATTTATATATTAATATATATATTAAATAAAATATATAATAAATAACCAAAATTGCAAAGGGCTAAAAATTGAAAAAAAAAAAATCTAAAACTATCCCTTTTATATTATTTTTTTTTTAATTTATTCAGATTTTTCTTTGATTTGAATATACGTTCATACTGGATACTGTCCTAAAAAGAAACTGACTAATAAATTCCTCAATTAGTACAAACATCATTATGTAAGTAGAATTTGGCGCCCAATATTTTTTGGTTCAATTAATAAGGATGAATCACTTTTAGAAAAATCATGTATTCCGATTTATTTGAAAGTTGTATTGGTAGTAATCTCATTAGAAGAAAAAATTTATATTACCTACGTTTTTAACGGCTATAGATTAAAAATCGTGGTAAATAACTATTATTGACTATAATTAGATTGAATCGACACAAAAACTTAATTTATCTATCATGAAAAATATTTTTTGCTATGGTTTTGAGCCCATGACAAACTTTTTAATATAATTTTTAACCATGACATATATTTTAGCCATACTCGTAAAATTATTGTCAATAATCATTGTGTGACTATGGTCAATAACTATTTATTTTTAATCATAATTAAGTATTATATTTTTTTATTATTTTAAATTTTAAAAAAGAAGAATTGGGGACCATTGTACTCGACTGACACAATTTTCCCTTGGGTAAGGGTAGTGGAATAAGAAGTGGGGATGGAGAAGGAGACAGAGAAGTAAGGACAATACTAGATTGAGTCTCCCGTGATATCATATTCCCTTCTCTCTCTCTCTTCCTCGATTTTTTTAAATTTATCATAATTATAAATATTTTATTATTATTTAAAAAATTATATATATTATATATATATATATATATATATATCCCTTACAATTAATGATTGTTTAACAAATGCTCTCGTGAAAATCGATTGTAGGAGTTTTTGTTAGACGGCTATTAATTCCAGGTAGGTATGTGTGGTTTTTCAAAGAACGATGGGATATTTTTAGTTATGATAATTTTCAGGACAGCCCGTTGCAATTTATCCATGATATTATACAATAAAATTAGGAATTATTACATTACATCCTCTTATCTATGATTTATTAACACAAATCATTCCTATCTTTTGTATAATTACAGAAATTACCCCTCTCTGTTAGTTAAAAAGTAGAAATAGTTTGTGTGATGTTATCGACGTTTTTGAAGGGTGTATGTCTAATTTTTCAAATAGTGTGGGTGATTTGTGTAAATAAACAATAGGTTGAGAGGGTAGATATAATTATCTTTAAAAAATATTAATTAATTGATTAATAATAAATTGTTTTTTCTTTAAAAACCCTACATTGATACATTTATAAGTAATTTATCATATCTAAAATCTGTTGTGGCCAATCAAAACTAAAATTATATATAAAAAAAAAAGCTATAACCAAAAATGAAGTTAAAAAAAAAACCCTAACCCACAAAGACAACTTCCAATGTAAGTGGTTCAAATGGCCCTACATTATTAAAATTTTCCCAATATAATTTTTCTTGGTAAAAAAACTCTTTTGGTTTCATTATATTCTTATTGTTACCCCACTATAAATGATTATTATAGGGATATTTCATATTTTTCCACGCATTTTGCAAAATTTTAAAATTAACCCCATGTTTTTTAAAAAATTACAAAGAAAGGCCAAAATTATTGCACAAAAGGCCCTCCCATTGATTATCATTAAATGTTAATAGATGACAATCTTTTGACAGCAAAATCACAAATTGGTCCGTAAGATTGGGCTAATTCAACACCACGATGGATATTGGGATGAAAATTTGGGACGAACAAATGTGATGGCAAAATTGATCCTCAATTCTGACGATTTTGTAATGACCTCTAATACTTTCCGAAGGGATTTTTTGATAGACGGAGGAATTGCATAATCCATTGGAAAAAAGAAAAATATGTGGCTATATAATATCATTTGAAAATATTACGTGATATTATATGTGTTGCTAATCGTTGAAAAGTTAACTGAAAAGTTTTTTTTTTCTAAGTTTGAGATGGAATTTGTGACCACTTAACAAATTTTGCGACTATAAGACACAAAAATGAATTAGTATAAAAAATTTCCATAGCAAAATATGATATTTGTGATGGATTTTCCGATGCTAAGTGATCATCACAAACTCCACTGGCAAGTTGCTAATGACTAGGTTATGTCGTCACAAAATTTATCCCAAAAACTGTCGAGAAATAGTCTAACGAATATATTATAACGGTTATTTATTAATAAGTATTAACATTCAATTATTGTACTTTTTTTATAAACATATGAAAAAATATTATTTTGTATATATCAATCGATTGTGTCGTAATAAAAAATTATTATTCAATGACAAACAATTAGAATTTCTAAACGTAATTTTCTTTTATAATTTTTAATTTTTTAAAATAATTAATAAAATATTTTTTGACGAAATTAGAAGGTATTTACAATACCCGTCAGAATCCAAAAAATGGAGCTCATGTTCATCCCAAAATTATAATTCCATAAAATGTGGGACCAAAATTAAAATGATCCATTCTTATGAGACGAATGTTGTATGCTGTTAACATTTAATAATAATTAAAAAAGGGGTATTTTATATAATAATATTGAATTCTATTTATTATTTTAACGGAAAATGGAGTCAATAATTTCAAAATTTCTTAAAATACAGGGTCAAATATTATATGACCCTATATATTTAGTTTGGAGTGCCCTAGAGATTTTGAAATTATGGCAAGAAGTTGTACTATACTCGTAGTTTACATTTTGTTGCAGCCTACCTACCTTAATCAGTAATTTACATTATACCCTAAAAAAGGTATAAACTCATTGTTTATTTATCTCTGAAACCTAACTTAGGGCATAATATACTCTACTCTTAAAGGACGTGAAATTACTATAGCACAATGTATTTAGAAATAGTAGTTTATACGTCTCCTAAAAGTAGCTTTAGAGCTATATATATATACCATATTATTAAGGGTATTAAATTATCATAATCAATTATATCCGTAATTCAGATATTTCTTAAATCTAACTTAAAGTATTGTGTGCGCCGCTCGTGTGTATAAATACGGGTGGTAATTAGACTTATATTCCACAAAATATGTTCCAAATTCACCCCTGTCCGAGAAATTGAAGATGGGGGCAGCCTGGATCTAGGGTAGGTTCTGAGTCCTTAAGGGCCCCCAGTATAATAATTTTTTTAATCTTTTTCTTTTATTTTTCTTCACAGAGCAATCTTATTTTCTTCCCCTAAATTAGAATGCCCTAAAGTATAAACTCTGTTCTCTCTCAAATACTTGTTCAAAAGTTGATGGATTGAAAATTGCCCAATAATACTTGACGAGAAGAAAAATGAAGAAATTGTTACAGATGTAGTTTGGATTGTTTTGTTATGAAAAATTGTATTTACCCCCCTGGTTTCAAGCCATCCATATTTTTAAAAAGGATAAATTACAACGATTTTTTTTTTTAGAGTTTGCATAATTATGAATACCCCCTCATTGTTTGAAAAATTACCAATACCTCCCTGATGTTTACTGTCATGTAACAATTAGCCAAATTTGTGAGGTTTCATCCATTTTTTATGGTGAACTGACCAAAATGCCCTTATGAATTAAAATTTATAATTTTATTTCTTTTTTAAAATATTTTAATTTTTTTATGGACTAAGTGGATAATCATCCACCACGTTTGATTCTTTTTATATGTTTTTAACTTTTTAAAAAAAAATTCAAAAAAAAAAAAAAACTACAATGGAAAAGTTGACAATTTCATACTCTCATCCAAGGATTACATAATTTCAACAAATATTAAGGAGGTATTTGTAATTTTTCAAACAACAAAAGGGTATTTGTATTATGCTAAACCTCGGAGAGCTCGTTGTAATTCACCAGAAACATCAATATTATTTACAAAAACTATCGTTATATCTTGAAAATTACACATACACCCCTAAAAACGTCTGTATTATTACATAAGTTACTTCTGATTTTTCGCTATCATAGGTAATTTCTCCAATTATACAAAATACAATGATAGTTTATATAAATAAATTATAGATTATGGGGTGTAAATGTAAAAAATATCCCTTGGAACCACACTTTTTTGGCAGCAACAAATGTTTTCATAAGTGATCTTCAATTTGTAGCTCATTGGGGTGGTGTTGAGTTGAGCCTAATAAGGATAGAATTGGGCTAAACATACCTTAATCCTATGGGCAGCCCATCAAGAAGCAACATTTTGAAATTATTCCAAACCCCTTGAAAGTCACACATTAAATAAACTTTTTATATTATTTTTGGGTTTTCAGTAATTAATATTAAATTAATTTTCTTAAAAAAGTAAGAACTGGTGGCTTCTCCAATTTTTCGCACTTTAGTCCAGTAAATTACTAAAAGAAATATGATATTTTCCAATTTTAGTTTTAATCAAATTACTAGTGCCAAATTATATTGAAAAAGACATTGTCAAATAAACATTTATTTTGAAAGTGATCCAAAACATGGGCCCATTATACTTTCATCGAAAGGTGGTCAGAGGTACTGAATCGAGACAAAAGAAAATTATTATTTATGTTTTTAGTATTCTGTTTATTCTAATTGGAGCACATCAGTTAATTTGCCGGTCATCATCATTTCGATCAATGTCATATCATATACAACACCTGATACTCGTTGAATGTAATATCCTCACACCATCTCATTGTATAGCAATACCAGCACGGGACATTACAAAAGAACATGTCATCCGCACTTCACCCTACTATGTAGCTATCAATATAAAATATTTCTCACTACTCGAAATACTCCAATACCCTACCTACCATGGTAGTTAAAGTTAATAATAACTTTAAGGGATTAAATCTATATTATTTATACTAATATAAAAAGGAAAGATGCTCCATACTCACAAACGGCGGTTAGTGACACCGCTATACCAATTTTTTTTAAAGTAAAAAATGCCCTTCACTAATAAGATAACAAACTCATTCCACTTTTCAAATTTTTCATTAACTAATAAATTAACTTTCTTTCTTTTTTTTAATATCATGTATTGATTTATTTATTTTGTTCTTATTATAATATATTTTAAAATATAAAAAAATTATTTATTATATGTACGCAAAAAGGGCGTGCCACAACGGCTAGTTATTAGAAAAGAGAATCCTTTGAGCGTACCAACTTTATTGCCTCAATTTATCCTTCATTTTATTTTTTTTCTTTAAAATTATTTGGTCATATTAGTAATTTCAATATTTTTAAATAATTTAATAATTATTTTTTTCCTCATTACTTTCCACTACTTCACATTTCTCTTTCTCCTTACTTCTCCATATTTATTATAATTTATAATTATAATTTATTTTTTTAACAAAATTCTTTTTTTTTTTTTTTTGAGGTATTAACAAAATTCTTTTTTCTTATCATCTCTCATCAATTCTTTTTTTATATGCTCGCGGGAACCGTGTGCAACGATATCTATAATTTTAAATGAAAACTTAAAAACACAACTATAGTATTTCAATCTTAGATTGAAGTACTAACAACTAGCTTGGTATGATCATATACAGTTCATCTTTATGTACAAAATTGAGGTCATTAATAATATTAAATATAAATATTATTCTTAATAAAAAATAAATAATTTTTATTTTGTTCATATATTGATTTTTATAATGTAATAGTGAAAATAATTTATGCATATTGTCACTGTTAATAATTTCTTTCGTTACTTAACTATTATTATACGTATATTACTAATTATAAATAATAACAACCCGTGACAATATTCTCTTGTCACAAGCTTTAATAATGTCAAATTGTGGCACACCCTTTGTGTGTGCAACTAAAATTTAAATAATATAATTATTATTTTTTATAAAAAAATATATATGTTTATTAAATAAATAATAAAATAATAAAGGTTATGGGACGTTTTGAGTGAATAGTGGGGGAAGACAAAAAGAGAGTTGGATAAATGTGGGGGGGTAATTTGGTAATTCTTTTTTCACATAGGATATTTGCTCATTTTACGTATCATCGGGGTAAATTGCATTTAACCCAATTTAAATTTGAAAAACATAAAATACAAACATATTTTTATTTCTCAAATAAAATATTTTCATCTTATTAAAAATGCTGGAAATTAAAATAAAAATAGAAACAAAATCAAAAAGTTTTATAAGTGAATCAAGAATTTGCATGAGAATGTGATAGCAACTTATGAAGAATTGGTACTAAAAGTGTTAAAAGAGGACAGCAATTCATCAAGTTGGCTTATAATTAAAGAAAAGTCGCATTTTAGTAAGTAAAATGGTGGAGGGTAAAACTGCAATTATGAGTGGGGGAATGATGGAAACCATATGCATGTGGAGTAACGTCCAAACCAAGCTTATATTTTAATTATATATTTATCCTTATTTATACACATTAAAGAAAAAACAGGCATACCCAAATCTGCAATCCCACCTTTGAATTTATTACAACTTCACATGTTTTACATCAACCCTACCAACTACTTCACATGACTTGTCACTTCATATCTACAAATTGAATTTTCCCACACTTTTGCCTCCCTTGCACATAATTAAAATTGATATAGTTATGTCACGTCATAATATAAAATTCATATGTTAAAAATAGGATAAATTATACGGGTTTTTTCTTAAATTTTGGTATAATCACGAATACTTACTTATTGTTTAAAAAATTGCAAATACCCCTCTAGTATTTGATAAAATTATATAATCTTTGATGGGGATTTGGTTTTTTTTTTCAAAAAAAAAAAATCAGATAAGATGAATGATAAATTTATAAAAAAAAATTTATCCACTTAGTTCACAAAAAATTTCAAAAATAAAATTATAATTCATAGTCCACAAGGACATTGTGGTCAGTTCACCACAATAAATTGATGAAAACCTAAAAAAAAACTAAGACATTATAATATCAATAGTAACAAATTATTTATTTATTATCCTATGAACATTATCATGACAAAATAAAAGTTACTATAATTACATACAATAATTAGTGAAAAATCTTATATTTCAATTTTAAGTTTTTGCCCTATTAATTTCATACTTTTCCTGTAGTGAAAATTTATAGGATAGTTATAATTCCTGTTCTACGATTTAATTATTCTTGCATAATTGCTTAAATTACTCCTAACAGTAAAAAAATAAGGATTGTTTATGTAAATGTTGTTGACGTTTTTTTGAAATGTGTGTGTAATTTTATCAAAAGTAGGAATTCTTTGTATAAATGACGTTAACATTTTTGATAGGTGTATATGTTTATTTTTCAAA